>CM035420.1:114676163-114723663 GCA_020310875.1 Ceratopteris richardii
CTCTATTTGTTGGTGCAAGTCAACCACCAATTGATGATTTGGATAAAGACTTGAAGTCAAAGGATGAAGAAA
Organism: Ceratopteris richardii; assembly: GCA_020310875.1. Classification (NCBI taxonomy): domain Eukaryota; kingdom Viridiplantae; phylum Streptophyta; class Polypodiopsida; order Polypodiales; family Pteridaceae; genus Ceratopteris; species Ceratopteris richardii. Next base: position 114,676,236 of record CM035420.1, read on the forward strand.
AGATCAACAATTGAAGATTGAAGATAGAGTATGTTCAAGAAATGAAGACTTGTATACATATGTACAGTAATTTGTAGTTAGCTCACATATACATTTTGTATGGTCATGAGCTTGTACATATATGCCTATATATAGAAGTAAAAATTTGGGGCAAGTATGAAAGAGCATGAGATGAGAAGAATTAGAAGTTTTAAGAGTCATTAGAAACTTTAGAAGTGAAGTAGAACTCTCTAATCATTCAGATATAAAGTTTTTTGAATAGAAGAAAAAGTTGTGCCGGATATTTTGATGTGTTCTCCTTCTGTGTTTGATCATTTCAAGAATCCTTTTGTAGATGTCTAATTCAATAGTTAATTCTTCTATGGTTAAGCTTTGAGAGCCTAATTATAAAGAGGCTGAGAAAATTATGTGTAGGAACATTTGTATGTGAAGAAGTGTTGAGTGTCTTCTGAAACAGGAGCAATCTCGATGATTAAAGAATTGATCAATTCTTAGTGCAGAGTGTAAAGTTTTGCAAAAATGAGGAGTCAAAATCTGACTTGGAAGGTAAGCCATCTATGGCTAAAAGCTTTTGCTTTGGGAGAACTATGTGTTAGAAGTTGCAGGTGTCAGAATCGACTCTACAAGAGAATAGTTTCAGACATAGGTAGATTGTTTGGATCTTCTCAAGATCTACTGAATCTTTTGAGAAGATTTAACTTGGAGAAGGTGTGCAATCTTTAAGCGACACCTTGTACAAAGGTTCATCAAAAACTTTATACATTTGGTAAGTTAATGAGTGAGTTATGTGCAGTAGACTTTTCTGAGAAATCACTCTCTTCATAGTTAGTTCAAAATTTTGATAATCTAGTGATGATCCTCCAAATTGGTAAAGTTTTTTAGTCATTCTTGATATAAAAGTGTTCTAACATCAAGGATAGCTTGTGCTTTTGGAGATTAACACTCTCCATCAGTGGTATCAGAGTAGGAATCATCAAAATAGAAGAAAGAAGGACCCTGACTACTGTAGTCATACAGAAATCAACATTTGAAGGTTCAAAAGGTGAAAGCTTAAAGGTAAAACTTGAGAAGGAGATCTAAAGCTATCAAGAAGATCAAAAGGAACTTCATTTGAAGTAAAGCTACACTTCTCATAAAGCTTGAAGAATTTAATACATAAGTGAAGAAAGGATGGGAGATTCTCTTCAAATAGAGAAAATGGATAGAGAAAACTATCCAACTTGGTCAATGAGCATGGAAGCTCATCTCATGAGCAAAGACCTAATAGATTATATCACAGGTGAAGAAGAAAAACCACAATTCATAGATCCTAGTGTTCCAACTAGGAATGAACTCTCAGATTTGAAGACTTGGATGAAGAAGGATGCTCAAGCAAGGAACATTATCTACATGGGAGTTAGTGACTACTTGCTACCTCATATTAGAGGACTTGAAAGTGCAAGTGACATATGGAATGCTTTGGAGGACCATTTCCAAAATACTACAAATTGAAGGAAGGCATCTTTGCGGGTAGAGTTTACCACATTCAAGAAGAAGGCCTCTCAATCCATTTCTGATTATGTAACAAGGATGAAGGACATTGCAGATGCATTGGGAGCAGTTGATGAAGATATTGAGGAGGATAAATTGTTAAGGAAAATCCTCAAAGGTTTGGGAGGAGATGAGAAATGGAATCCATTCATTTTGTCTATTGAATTGTCACTAGATCATTTCACTCCTGATTTAAATCAGTTGCTAGGACACATGCTAACTTTTGAGTAGGATGTCAAAGGTGATAATGATAAGAATGCAGGTCAAGCAATGTATTCAAAGGATAAGAAGAATAATAACAAAGGCAAGAAACAAGTAAATGAAGAAGAAGGTACAACTAGCCAAGCCAACTTCCTAAGAGGAAGAGGGGGTGGCAAAGGTAGAGGAAGAGGCAGAAGCAATAAAGATGGAGCCAAAGCTTGCTGGATTTGTGGTAAGACAAATCATTTAGCTCATGATTGTTGGCATAATACTTAGAATAATTGAGGATATAGTCAGAAATTTAATTCAAGAGGAAGAGGTGGTAGAAACCAAAGAGGTAATTTGAGAGGTAGAGGTAGTAGAGGTTACATTGGAAGAAATGCAGGTAGAGGATTCCAAAGTCAATCCTATAACAATACCTACTACAATTATGCTTCAGATCACGAGGATTCAATCTTTATTATGAATGCAACTTGTGAAAGGCAAAGTGAAGACCAAAGAGTCTTCTACATTGACTAAGGGTGTAGCAATCACCTGAGTGGTAATATAGCTTTGATGACTGATTTGGAGAATAAGGTAACTAATCATGTAGTTCAAATAGTTGATAATACAAAGCACAATGTGAAGTCAATTGGAACACTGAAGGCCAAGGATGGAAGTACTCTTTTGAGTAAGGTTTTTTATGTTCCTACAATTCCAAAGAATCTGATAAGTGTAGGGCAAATTGTTGAAAAAGGTTATGAAGTAAGGCTCACTAATGATGAAGTTTTTGTGGAAGAATATAGCAATGGGTATAAACAAATTGTTTCAGGGAAGAAAGAAGGAAGACTCTTCACATTGAAGATTCAAGGTAATGTTGGTCATGCCTTGTTTACTTATGGAGGACATAAGATCTTTGAGTTAAATCTTTGGCATAAAAGACTTGGACATTTCAATGAAAGAGGTATTGAGGATATGGTTAACAATGGTTCAGTGCTTGGATTGCCTAATGTTGCAGGTCAATATATGACATACAAATGTGAGGCATGTCAATTAGGTAAGGCTCATAAGCAATCATATTCTAAACATGCTTTCATGTATTCAGAGAAGCTTGAGTTGGTACACACAGATGTGTGCAGACCATCAAAGCATTTTAGTATTAATGGTTCAAGATACTATGTGATTTATGTTGATGATGCTACTAGGTGGATCATTATCTATGTGATCAAAGCTAAATCAGAGGTATTTAATACATTCAAACATTATCATGTGTATGCAGAAAGAATTACACGTCAAAAGTTGAAGAGACTAAGGTCAAATGGAGGGGGAGAGTATTTCTCTAATGAGTCCAGTGATTACTTATGGAATGCAGGTATAAAAAAGGGAAGTTACTTGCATGTACTCTCCTCAATGAAATTGTGTAGCAAAAAGGAGAAATAGAACTCTTGTTGAGTTTGCAAGATCAATGATGAAGGAGAAAATTTGTCCAAATTATTTGTGGGTTTAGGCGGTTAATACAGCCACATACTTGGTTAATAGGTTACCATGTAAAGCTTTGCAGGGAATGACACCACATGAGGCATGGTGGGGTAAGAGACCTACCTAATTCATTGCAAAGTGTTTGGATGTTTGGCTTATGCATATGTGCCATCTCAGTTGAGGCATAAATTGGAACCTAAATCTGAAAAGTATGTGTTCATTGGATATGATGATAAACAGATGGGTTATAGGTTGTGGAGTCCATCCACAAAGCAATTCCTTGTATCAAAGGATGTTACATTTGATGAGAAAGGTACTTGGTATGCATGTACAATCAAGAATCATGCAGGTGATGAAGAAGTTTTGAATCAGAAGAAAGGTAAATCAAAGGTTCAGATATTTGATGAGGAAGAGAGCAATGAAGTACAAGTTGAAGTTGAAGAAGTGCCAAGGTTTGATCCAAAATGTGATGAACCAGAAACTTCAAGAAGTGGAGAACTTAGAAGGTCATCAAGACACAAATAGCAACCTACAAGGTATAGCCATGATACTTCTTTTTTGACTATTAAAGATTATGCTTACATGGTGAAAGCAGATGAAGACCCTTCTATATATGAAGAGGCAAAAGGTAAGGAAAATTGGGAGAAAGCTATGCAAGAAGAGTATGATGCATTGATGGAAAATGAGACATGGGATTTGGTTCCTAAACCAAATAGTCAAAAGATCATTGGATGCAAGTGGGTCTACAAGACAAAGAGGTATGCAGATGGAAGTGTGTCTACGTATAAAGCTAGACTTGTTGTGAAACAGTTTGCTCATACATATGGAATAGACTATGATGAGACCTATCATCTTGTGGCAAAGATGATCACCATCAGGACACTCATAGCCATTGGTGCATGTAAAGGTTGGAGATTATGTCAATTAGATGTGAAGAATGTTTCTCTTAATGGTTATATTTCAGATGATGTTTTCATGGAGCAACCACAAGGGTTCAAAGATAAAAGGTATTTAGAATATGTATGTAAGCTCAAGAGAGCTTTGTGTGGTTTGAACCAGGCCCCAAGGGCATGGAATTTTAGACTTGTGAAATTCTTGAAGGAACTTGGGTTTCAAGTATCTAAAGCAAATAGTAGCTTGCTTGTCAAAGCAAGTGATGATGGGTTCATTTACATGTGCATATATGTTGATGATATAATCCTTATAGGTACAAACGAGAAGGGCATACAAATTCTCAAGAAAAAAATGGAGAAAGAGTTCAAGATTAGTGACTTGGGAGACTTGTCATATTTCTTGGGCATGGAGATCTCATATACTCAACATGGAGTGTATGTTACTCAAGAAAGGTATTCGACAAACCTGTTGATCAAGTTTAAAATGGAAGATTGCAGGGTAGCACCTACTCCAATGGAGATGAATCACAAGTTGAGCAGATATGGAGGAGAAGAATTTAAGGATATGAAACTTTATCAAAGTTTGGTTGGTAATCTAATCTATGCTACATTAACTAGACTTGATTTGTCATATGCAGTTGGAGTGTTGTCTCAATTCATGCATTGTCCTAGGAAAGAACATAGGGTTGCAGGACAAAGAGTGTTGAGGTACATTAAGGGTACACTCAAAGAAGTTTTGTATTATGGTTTCACATCAGATACAAACATCAAGATATATAGTGATACAGATTGGGAGGTAATCCTGATGATAGGAGATCAACATATGGATACTTGTGTTATGTGGGAGATAAGTTAATCTCTTGGTGTTCTAAGAAGCAACACAAAGTTGCTTTATCATCTACAGAGGCAGAGTATAAAGGTATGGTTGAAGCTACAAAAGAAGTCATATGGTTGAAGACTCTCATGAAGAGTTTTGACATCATTCAGAGTACACCCACTATTCATGGAGATAATATGAGTTCATTGTATCTAGCTGCTAACGTTGTTTTTCATGCAAGGACTAAACACATTGAGATTGAGTATCACTTCTTAAGAGAGAAGGTGATTGATAAGGAGATTGAAGTCATACATACTTCAACAAAATATCATATTGCAGATATGCTAACTAAAAGCTTGGATGGACCAAATCTACAAAGATTTAAAGACATGGCAAGTATAAAGAAGATAGAGAAAACCTCAATTGATGATTGAGGGGGAGTTGTTGGTGCAATCCAACCACCAATTGATGTTTTGGATAAAGACTTGAAGTCAACGGATGAAGAAAAGATCAACAATTGAAGATTGAAGATAGAGTATGTTCAGGAAATAAAGACTTGTATACATATGTACATTAATTTGTAGTTAGCTCACATATACCTTTTATATGGTCATGAGCTTGTACATATATGTCTATATATACAAGTAAAACATTGGGGCAAGTATGAGAGAGCATGAGATGAGAAGAATTAGAAGTTGTAAGAGTCATTAGGCACTTTAGAAGTGAGGAAGAACTCTCTCATCATTCATATGTAAAGCTTTCTGAATAGAAGAAAAAGTTGCACCCGATATTTTGTTGTGTTCTCCTTCTATGTTTGATCATTTCAAGAATTATTTTGTAGATGACAAATTCCATAGTAATGCTTCTATGGTTAAGATTTGAGATCCTAATTGTAAACAGGCTGAGAGAATTATGTGTAGGAACATTTGTATGTGTCAAAGAATTGATCAGTTCTCAGTGGACAGTGTAAAGTTTTGCACACCTGAGGATTCAAAATATAAGTTGGAAGGTTAGCCATCTATGGCTAAAATATTTTGCTTAAACGGGTTCTAGTTTGGACCAACTATGTGTTAGAAGTTGCAGGTGTCAGAATCGACTCTACAAGAGGAAAGTTTCAGACATAGGTATATTGTTTGGATCATTTCTCAAGATCTACTAAATCTTTTGAGAAGATTTAACATGGACAAGGTGCGCAATCTTTAGGCAACACCTTATACAAAGTTTCATCAGAAACATTTCACATTTGATAAGTCAACATTTGATAAGTCAATGAGTGAGTTATGTGCAGCAAAATTTTTTGAGAAATGACTCTCTTAATAGTTAGTTCAAAATTTTGATAATCTAGTATTCATCCTCCAAATTGGTAAAGGTTTTGAGTTATTCTTGATATAGAAGTGTTCTAACATCAAGGATAGCTTGTTCTTTTGGAGATTAACACTCTCCATCACTACTGTCATAGATTCAGGATCTTCTTCAAATACAATGACTATACCAACTTCACCTATGCAAGAGAAATGTATATAGGATGGAAAGGATGCTCAAGATCATGCATTGTCTTCTCTTTCTATAAAGATAAATATTGTTCTACACATCAAATCATGTACTACTTCAAGACAAGCTTGGGATACACTTGCCTATTTGTATACAGCACGTAATTGATGGAGAGTGTTAATCACCAAAAGAACAAGCTATCCTTGATGTTAGAGCACCTCTATATCAAGAACAACTCAAAACCTTTACCAATTTGGAGGATCAATACCAGATTATCAAAAGCTTGAACTAATTGTGAAGAGAGTCACCACTCAGAAAGTCTGTTGCACATAACTCACTCATTGACTAACCAAATATGTAAGTTTTTTTATAACTTTGCAGAAGGTGTCGCCCAAAGATTATGCACCTTCTCCAAGTTAAATATTCTCAAAAGATTCAGTAGATCTTGAGAAATGATCCAAACAATCTACCTATCTCTGAAACTGTCCTCTTATAGAGTCGATTCTGACACCTGCAACTTCTAACACACAGTTCTCCCAAATTAGAACCCGTTCAAGCAAAAGATTTTATCCATAGATGGCTTACCTTCCAACTTAGATTTTGACTCCTCATTTGTGCAAAACTTTATAGTGTGCACTAAGAATTGATCAATTCTTTGATCATCGAGATTGGACCTGTTTCAAAAGACACTCAACACTTCTTCACATATAAATATTCCTACACATAATTCTCTCAGCGTGTTTACAATTTGGCTCTCAAATCTTAACCATAGAAACATTAACTATGGAATTAGACATCTACAAAAGGATTCTTGAAGTGATCAAACATAGAAGGAGAACACAGCAAAATATCGGGTGCAACTTTTTCTTCTATTCAAAAAACTTTACATCTGAATGATGAGAGAGTACTTCCTCACTTCTAAAGTGTCTAATGATTCTTACAACTTCTAATTCTTCTCATCTCATGCTCTCTCATACTTGCCCCCACTTTTTACATGTAGATATAGGCATATATGTACAAGCTCATGACCATACAAAAGGTATATGTGAGCTAACTACAAATTAATGTACATATGTATACAAGTCTTCATTTCCTGAACATACTCTATCTTCAATCTTCAATTGTTGGTCTTTTCTTCATCCTTTGACTAACAGAGATAATATAAGCTCATTGTATCTAGCTGCTAACCCTATTTTTCATGCCAAGACTAAACACATTGAGATTCAATATCACTTCTTAAGAGAGAAGGTGATTGAGAAGGAGATTGAATTCATACATACTTCAACAAAAGATCAGATTGCAGATATGCTAAACCAAAGCTTAGATGGACCAAAGCTACAAAGATTTAAAGACATGGCAGGTATAAAGAAGATAGAGAAAACCTCAATTGATGATTGAGGGGGAGCTATTGGTGCAAGTCGACCACCAATTGATGTTTTGGATGAATGATGTCAAAACTCTTCATGAGAGTCTTCAACCATATGACTTCTTTTGCAGCTTCAACCATACCTTTATACTCTGCCTCTGTAGATGATAAGACAACTGTCTGTTGCTTCTTAGGACACCAAAAGATTAACTTATCTCCCACATAACACAAGTATCCATATGTTGATCTCCTATCATCAGGATTACCTGCCCAATCTGTATCACTATATATCTTGATGTTTGTATCTGATGTAAAACCATAATACAAACCTTCTTTGAGTGTACCCTTAATGTACCTCATCACTCTTTGTCCTGCAACGGAATGCTCTTTACTATGATAATGCATGAATTGAGACCACTCTAACTGCATATGACAAATCAGATCTAGTTAATGTAGCATAGATTTGAGTGCCAACAAGACTTTCATAAATTTTCATATCCTTAAATTCTTCTCCTCCATATCTGCTCAACTTGTGATTCACCTCCATTGGAGTAGGTTCTACCCTACAATCTTCCATTTTAAACTTCATCAACAAGTTCTTCAAATACCTTTCTTGAGTAGCATACACTCCATGTTGAGTATATGAGATCTCCATGCCCAAGAAATATGACAAGTTTTCCAAGTCACTAATCTTGAACTCTTTCTCCATTTGTTTCTTGAGAATTTGTATGCCCTTCTCATTTGTACCTATAAGAACTATATCACCAACATATATGCACATGTAAATGAACCCATCATCACTTGCTTTGACAAGCAAGCTACTATCTTCTTTAGATACTTGAAACCCAAGTTCCTTCAAGAACTTCACAAGTCTATAATTCCATGCCCTTGGGGCCTGCTTCAAACCATACAAAGCTCTCTTGAGCTCACACACATATTTTGAATACCTTTTATCTTTGAATCCTTGTGGTTGCTCCATGAAATCATCATCTGAAATATAACCATTAAGAAAAGCATTCTTCACATCTACTTGACATAATCTCCAACCTTTATATGTAGCAATGGCTATGAGTGTCCTGATTTTTGTCATCTTTGCCACAGGACTATAGGTCTCATCATAGTCTATTCCATATGTCTGAGCAAACCCTTCAACAACAAGTCTAGCTTTATACCTAGACACACTTCCATTTGCATACCTCTTTGTCTTGTAGACCCACTTGCATCCAATGATCTTCTGACTATTTGGTTTAAGAACAAAATCCCATGTCTCATTTTCCATCAATGCATCATACTCTTCCTGCATAGCTTTCTCCCAATTTTCCTTACCTTTTGCCTCTTCATATGCAAAAGGGTCTTCATCTGCTTTCACCATGTAAGCATAATCTTTAGTAGTCAAAAAAGAAGTATCATAGCTATACCTTGTAGGTTTCCATTTGTGTCTTGATGACCTTCTGAGTTCTCCACTTCTTGAAGTTTGTGGTTCATCACATTCTGGATCAAACCTTGGTACTTCTTCAACTTCAACTTGTACTTCATTGCTCTCTTCCTCATCAAATATCTGAACCTTTGATTTACCTTTCTTCTGATTCAAAACTTCTTCATCACCTGCATGATTATTGATTGTACCTACATACCAAGTACCTTGCTCATCAAATGTAACATCCTTTGATACAAGGAATTGCTTTGTGGATGGACTCCACACCTATAACCCATCTATTTATCATCATATCCAATGAACACATACTTTTCAGCTTTACGTTCCAATTTATGCCTCAATTGAGATGGCACATATGCATAAGCCAAACATCCAAACACTTTGCAATGATCTAAGGTAGGTCTCTTACCCCACCATGCCTCATATGGTCTCATTCCCTGCAAAGATTTACATGGTAACCTATTAACCAAGTATGTGGCTGTATTTACAGCCTCAGCCCACAAATAATTTGCACAATTTTTTTCCTTCATCATTGATCTTGCAAACTCAACAAGAGTTCTATTTCTCCTTTCTGCTACACCATTTTGTTGAGGAGAGTACCTACAAGTAACTTCCCTTTTCATACCTGCATTCCATAAGTAATCACTGAACTCATTAGAGAAATACTCTCCCCCTCCATTTGACCTTAGTCTCTTCAATTTTTGACCTGTAATTCTTTCTGCATACACATGATAATGTTTGAATGTATTAAATACCTTTGATTTATCTTTGATCACATAGATAGTGATCCACCTAGTAGCATCATCAAGATAAATCACATAGTATCTTGAACCATTAATACTGAAATCCTTTGATCTTCCCCACACATCTGTGTGTACCAATTCAAGCTTCTCTGAATAGATAAATCCATGCTTATTGTGTGATTGCTTATGAGCCTTACCTAATTGACATGCGTCACATCTGTATGTCATTTTTTGACCTACAACATTAGGCTATCCAAGCACTGAACCATTGTTAACCATATCCTTAATATCTCTTTCATTGAAATGTCCAAGTCTTTTATGCCAAAGATCTAACTCAGAAATCTTATGTCCTCCATAAGTAAACAAGGCATGACCAACATTACCTTGAATCTTCAATGTGAAGAGTCTTCCTTCTTTCTTCCCTGCAACAATTTGTTTATACCCATTGCTAGGATCTTCCACAAAAACTCCATCATTAGTGAACCTTACTTCATAACATTTTTCAACAATTTGCCCTACCCTTGTCAAATTCTTTTGAATTTCAAGAACATACAAAACCTTACTCAGAAGAGTACGCCCATCCTTCGCCTTCACTGATCCAATTGACTTCACATTGTACTTTGTATTATCACCTATTTGAACTACATGATTAGTTACCTTATTCTCCAAATCAGTCATCAAAGCTATACTACCACTCAGGTGATTGCTACACCCTGAGTCAATGTAGAAGACTCTTTGGTCTTCACTTTGCCTTTCACAAGTTGCATTCATAGTCAAGGTTGAGTCCTCCTTCTGATCTGAAGCATCATTGTAGTAGGTATTGTTGTAGGATCTACTTTGGAATCCTCTACCTGCATTTCTTCCAAAGTAACCTCTACTACCTCTACCTCTAAAATTACCTCTTTGGTTTCTACCATCTCTTCCTCTTGAATTAAAGTTCTGACTATATCCTCCATTATTCTAAGTATTATGCCAACAATCATGAGCTAAATGATTTGTCTTACCAAAAATCCAACAAGCTTTGGCTCCATCTTTATTGCTTCTACCTCTTCCTCTACCTTTGCCACCTCCTCTTCCTCTTAGGAAGTTGGCTTGGAAAGTTGTACCTTCTTCTTCATTTACTTGTTGCTTGCCTTTGTTATTCTTCTTCTTATCCTTTGAGTACATTGCTTGACCTACACTCTTATCACCATCACCTTTGACATCCTGCTCAAAAGTTAGCATGTGTCCTAGCAACTGATTTAAATCACGAGTGAAATGATCTACTGACAATTCAGTAGACAAAATGAATGGTTTCCGTTTCTCATCTCCTCTCAAACCTGTGAGGATTTGCCTTACCAATTTATCCTCCTCAATATCTTCATCAATTGCTCATAAAGCATCTGCAATGTCCTTCATCCTTGTTACATAATCAAAAATGGATTGAGAGCCCTTCTTCTTGAATGTGGTAAACTCTGCCCACAAAGATGCCTTCCTTGACTTTGTAGTATTTTGGAAATGCTCCTCCAAAGCAATTCGTATGTCACTTGCACTTTCAAGTCCTCTAATATGAGGTAGCAAGTAGTCATTAACTCCCGTGTAGATAATGTTCCTTGCTCGAGCATTCATCCAAGTCTTCACATCTAAAAGCTCATCCCTAGCTCGAACAATAGGATCTCTAAATTGTGGTTTTTCTTCTTCACCTGTGATATAACCTATCAGGTCTTTGCTCATGAGATGAGCTGCCATCCTCACTGACCAAGCTGGAAAGTTTTCTCTATCCAATTTCTCTATCTAAAGAGAATCTCTCATCCTTTCTTCAGCTGTGTATTAAATTCTTCAAGATTTATGAGGAATAAGTGTACCTTTACTTCAAATAAATTTTCTTTTGATCTTCTTGATAGCTTCACGCCTCCTTCTCAAGCTTTCTCTTAAATCTTTCACCTTATAAACCTTCAAATGTTGATTTCTGTATGACTGGAACAGTCAAGGTCCTTCTTTCTTCTATTTGTATGATTCTTGCTCTGATACCACTAATGGAGATTGTTAATCTCTAAAAGAACAAGCTATCCTTGATGTTATAGCACCTCTATATCAAGAACAACTCAAAACCTTAACCAATTTGGAGGATCAATACCAGATTATCAAAATCTTGAACTATTTGTGAAGAGAGTCACTACTCAGAAATTCTGCTGCACATAACTCACTCATTGACTGATAAAATATGTAAAGCTTTTTACAAAACTTTGCACACAGTGTTGTCTAAAGATTATGCACCTTCTCCAAGTTAAATCTTGTCAAAAGATTCAGTAGATCTTGAGAAATGATCCAAAAAATCTACCTATGTCTGAAACTATCCTCTTGTAGAGTCGATTCTGACACCTGCAACTTCTAACACACGATTCTTCCAAACTAGAACCCATTTAAGCAAAAGCTTTTATCCATAGATTGCTTACCTTCCAACTTAGATTTTGACTCTCCATTTGTGCAAAACTTTACAGCGCTACACATAATTCTCTTAGCCTGTTTACAATTAGGCTCTCAAATCTAAAGCATAAAAGCATTAACTATGGAATTAGACATCTACAAAAGGATTCTTGAAATGGTCAAACACTGAAGGAGAACACAGCAAAATATCGGGCACAACTTTTTTATCTATTCAAAAAACTTTACATCTGAATGATGAGAGAGTTCTTCCTCACTTCTAAAGTGTATAGTGACTCTTAGAACTTCTAATTCTTCTCATCTCATTCTCTCTCATACTTGCCCCAACTTTCTACTTGTATATATAGGCATATATGTACAAGCTCATGACCATACAAAAGGTATATGTGAGCTAACTACAAATTAATGTACATATGCATACAAGTCTTCATTTCTTGAACATACTCTATCTTCAATCTTCAATTGTTGATCTTTTCTTCATCCTTTGACTTCAAGTATTTATCCAAAACATCAATTGGTGGTTGATTTGCACCAACAGTAATGAGGCACATGTTGCTTACTTGACAAAGAAACTTGAAGATGTATGTATGACCAAAAATGATTCAATGTATGTATATGTTACACACATCAAGGATTTGAAAGATCAATTGGCAAACATTGATGAGATCATTCGAGATGCATCACTCATTCTACACTACTCAAAGGATTGTCGAGATCCTTTCAAAGCTTTGCTACTATACTTTGTTTGGTTGCAAAAGGAAATCCAATTATGTATACTTTTGATGAGGTATTGTCTCTTCTTTTGCAAAAAGAAGAGGTTTGCTTGAGGGAATGTGTTGGGGGATTCTTTGACAAGAAGGAGTTTGAGGGTTTGTAGGAGAAAATGAAAAGACCAAAAGAGAAAATACACCTTGGAAGTTTCTGCCGTTTGATTACAATGAAAAGTACAATGTTTGAAATACAAGATACACCAATACCTCTGTGCACAATCCCACAGAGTGCCCAATTACAAAATATCCAATATCCCGATGTCCTCTTGCTGCCGACCTCCTCTGCAACAGACCTCCACCTGCTTCAAGCTTCTCCTTGTGCACACCTTGCACCAAGCTTCCACAAAGGGGGGAGGAGTGAATACCTGCTGTCGGCAAGCGTACACTGCCAAAGGACCTTGAGATACTTGGGGGAACTATAGCTTAGTCCTTCTCTGCACCAAAATCCTTGGTCACTCTCTATGCACCTTGCACTTCCACTTCTGTGCGACGTACTCTGGTGTCCCTTGCACTTCCCTCTCTTGCTCCACTTAGCCTATGCCCTCTTGCTTACTCTAACCTTGGTCCAAGAATGGTTCTTCCTTGATTTTAGTGTGTCGATCACGTACGCTCCTAACTGCAAGTGAATCTTGGTGCTCACTTTGATGTTCCAAGATTGCTCTCACAAGTGGCAGCCAACTACTCACTGTTTTGTCCTGTAGTGACTTTAGTCTAAAACCAAAAATTTGAATGGGGGGGGCATACTTTCACCTGTGCGTACACTTTGCCGCTTCACATGCCTTCACATTTCCTTTTAATTCTTCACTTTTGCACATAAGGGGGGTTCACCTGAACCTTCCAAAACACTTTAAAACACACTTTGAACCTTAGGGAAATTAGAGAAAGTACCTCTGCAACCTGCAACCTATTTTCTCCAATTTACCCTTTGTGGACAATTCATTGTGCACTACCTGTGCACTTTGACATCTGCACTTACGCACTTTGACTTTGCACCTGTTGACTTTGACCTTGACCTTGTTGACTTTGACCTGTTGACTTTTATGGGCTCAACAGTTGCCCACCACCTAATGTGCTCTCCGTCCCGGAGAGCGATAGCCAAAACGCGGAGCATAGAGGACATCAAATAATGTAGGAGTAGAAACTGGAAGAGGACCTCAGAGCAGCAACGAAGTCCACCAGAACATCATAGAAACCCAGCATCAGAGAGGGGGGTGAGGGCTGAAAACACGGCAACTCTAGAGGAAATCGGAAAACTCTAGAAAAACACTGAAATGGAGAACGGAGGACCCAAAATTTGGATCCGGCATGCTGAATTACCCTAAAAATGACTGGAGTGGTCCACGCTGGGTTGCCGGCGGAGGGGAAAAGGAGGGGTTTAAATAGGGGGGGGGGGGGTGGGGGGGGGCTGTCAGAACGGGGGGTGGGGGGGGGGGCTGTCAGAACGGGGCGGGGGGGGAGGGAGGGGGGGGGGAGGGGGGGGGGAAGGGGGGGGGGGAAGGGGGGGGGGAAAGGGGGGGGGGGGGGGAGGGGGGGGGGAGGGGGGGGGGGGGGGGGAGGGGGGGGGGGGGGGGGAGGGGGGGGGGGGAGGGGGGGGGGGGGGGGGAGGGGGGGCTGCCAGAACGGGGGCGGGGGGGGGAGGGAGGGGGGGGGGGAGGGGGGGGGGGAAGGGGGGGGGGAAGGGGGGGGGGGAGGGGGGAGGGGGGGGGAGGGGGGGGGGAAAGGGGGGGGGGGGAAGGGGGGAGGGGGGGGGGGAGGGGGGGGGGCTGTCAGAACGGGGGGCGGGGGGGGCTGTCAAATCGGGGGGGGGGGGGGCGGGGGGGCGGGCGGGCGTGCGGGCGGGCGGGGGGCGGGCGGGCGGGGGGGGGGCGGGCGGGCGGGGGGGCGGGCGGGCGGGCGGGCGGGGGGGCGGGGGGGCGGGCGGGGGGGGCGGGCGGGGGGGCGGGGGGGGCGGGCGGGCGGGCGGGGGGGCGGGGGGGGCGGGGGGGCGGGCGGGCGGGGGGGCGGGCGGGGGGGCGGGGGGGCGGGCGGGCGGGGGGGAGGGGGGGGGGGAAAGGGGGGGGGGGAGGGGGGGGGGAGGGGGGGGGGGAGGGGGGGGGGAGGGGGGGGGGGAGGGGGGGGGGGAGGGGGGGGGAGGGGGGGCTGTCAGAACGGGGGGCGGGGGGGGGCTGTCAGAACGGGGGGGCGGGGGGGGGGGAGGGGGGGGCTGGGGGGATTTTTTTTTTTTTTTTTTTTTTTTTTTTAATAGCCCAATTTAGAGAAAAATCAAGGAAAAATCTGAAAAAAATGCCAAAAATTGGCCAAAAAATTCTAAAAAATTCTGAAAAAATTCTGATGAAATTTTCTACATGTTGAGCCTAAATCCTTCATCAAACCATAGAGACCCTCCATTTATTCCTCAAATTGGGCAATAAAAAGACATCGGAAAGGGATAAAAATTGCTAGAAAAATGCTAAAATTGCTAGAAAATTTCCAAAAAAGAGCTTGCTTGGCCGTGGTTTTGAAATATCTTCTAGGTTTTCTAAAAACACCAATAACAAAGATGAAATTGATAAGGAAAACTACTAAAACTGAGCAAAATATGATGAGAAAGTTATGTACAACCTGGACATATTTGGCAGTTCCAGGTGATCCATACGTCATTAAGTGTGTTGATGATAGGCCTTCAACCTTGAAATGTTGACCAGTGGCAAGGCCTCTCCTTTCAGCGTCTCTAACTCCACAGCTCCCAAGTTTAGCATTGTTTTGACTCTATAAGGTCCTTCCCAATTTGGAAGCCATTTTCCTCTCAGTTGTGTATGAAGGTGAGGTCTATGGAGAAGAACCAACATGCCTGCTTCAATGTTGTTGTTCCACAGGTGTCGATCATGTGCCGCTTTCCTCTTCATCTGAGTCTCGATCAATTGTTTTGTTGCTAGGAGACGAATCTCCTCCACTTTATGTAGTGCCCCTATTCTCTGAGAGACATCACCGTCTTTTTTGCCCTGCATGTATGCTATCCTAGGTGAGCCATGTAAAAATTCAAAGGGCTCAATGGGCAATATGCCATAAACCAGTTGGAAAGGAGAATATCCGGTGGCCTCTTTGTATGCTAATCTGTATGCCCATAGTGTACCTTGATAAGCAATGCCCCATGAAGTGGGCTGTAACAGACACTCTTTTGTTAACATTGAGATTAAAACCTTATTTGTCGATTCAGCCTGTCCATTGGCTCTTGGGTAATAAGCACAAGAGGTCCTATGTAGAATTTTATACCTGGTGAAAATTTCCTGCAGGACCTTATTGACAAAATGTGTACCTTGATCTGTACCAATTTCAAGTGGACATCCAAACCTGCAAATGATGCTAGTGTAGATAAAATCAGCAACAGTTTGAGCAGTGCAGTCGGGGGAAGCAATAGCTTCAGCCCATTTGGTCGCATAATCTGTAGCTATTAAGAGATATTTCTCTCTTTTTGGAATTGCCGGAGGGTAGATGGGCCCTACGAAATCCAGCCCCCACTTCTCAAATGGTTGCCAGGAATTGGAAACAACTAAGGGGTTATGCCTCTGCTTTGTTGGCTTAGGTCCACACCTCTGACACACATCACATGTTTTTCTCCAATCATCTGCATCCTTAAAGAGTGTAGGCCACCATAGACCAGCATCTAGTATTCTCTGGCTCATGATATGCCCTGGAAGGTGCCCACCACCTGTTCCTTCATGTGCAAATTGCAGTATTTCCCTCACTTCATCTTCCTCTAAGCATTTCCTCATCCTGTCATCCTTGCCCTGTCTGTAGAGTTTATCTTCAAGGAAGGTATATGGTCTGCTCTTGAGTAGCAATCTCTTCCTTTGCACAGCACTAGCCTTTTCTGGATACATCCCTGTTTTAATGAAATTCTTGATATCATAATACCAACCTTGAGCCTGGACAACAAACAGATGAGCATCTGGAAAATCATCATTGATTCCACTAACTTGCTCCCTCATATTGATTCTGGAAAGGTGATCCGCCATAACATTTTCTTTACCTGGTCTGTGGACCATAGAAAAATCAAATTCTTGGAACAACAATAACCACCTCCATATTCTACCAGTGGCTTGTGGTTTGTTGAGCAAATATTTCAGTGGTTGGTGATCTGTTATAATAACAAATTTTACTCCCAACAAATAATGACGAAATTTTTGGACAGCAAAAACCATTGCCAAGGCTTCCCTTTCTGTGGTGCTGTAATTCCTTTCAGCCTTAGTCAAAATTCTACTGGCATACTGAATTGGTCTATCCATCTTAAATTCTTCACTAGGTTGTGTCAAAACGGCCCCCACTGCATAGGCACTGGCATCTACATGTATGTGAAATATTTTTGACCACTCAGGTGTGATCAAGATGGGAGCAGACACTAACCTTGACCGCAATGCTTGATATGCTTTTTCCTCCTCTTCTTCCCATTTAAAGGGTACTTCTTTACCTGTAAGTCTAGCTAGAGGTCTAGCTATTTCTGCATACATTTTTATAAACCTTCTATGGTATCCAGTATGCCCCAAGAAACTCTGAATCTCTTTAGGGGATTTAGGTTTAGGCAACTTTAAGATAGAAATGATTTTGTCAGGATCCGGGGCCATACCTTTAGCTGACGCCACATGTCCTAAGAGAGTTCCTTCTGTCACAAGAAAATGACATTTGTTTGGGTTGAGCTTTAACTTAGTTTCTCTGCATCTTTTGAAAACATTATGCAGCTGCCTCAGATGGTGGTCCAAACAATCTAGAGGAGTTTCTTTGTGAGATCCTGAAAATGAAGAGAAGTCATCCATGAAGATTCTAAGTGATTCCAGCAATAGGGGGCCAAAGATGAGATTGACCGTTCTGTTAAAGGTGGCTGGGGCATTTCTGAGCCCAAATGGCATTTTTACATACACATATGTTCCCCAAGGTGTGATAAAAGCAGTCTTTTCTCGATCCTCTGGGTGTATTGATATTTGATTATAGCCACTGAATCCATCCATAAAGCTATATAAGGCATGCCCAGCTACTTCTTCAATGACCTGTTCTGCAAAAGGCATTGGGAAACCATCTGGAATGGTCACCTTATTGAGTGCTCTAAAATCAACACAAATCCTGATTTTATTAGTATTCTTCTTGGGTACTATAACCATAGGGGAGAGCCACTCTGAGTGTTCTACAGGAATGATGATTCCTGCATCCTCCATCTTCTGGATTTCCACATAGACAGCTTCAGCATATTTTGGGTTAAGTCTATAACTCTTCCCTCTTATAGGTTTTGCTCCATCAACCAGAGGGATTCTGTGCTCTCCATAAGTTGCAGGCACTCCTTCTAAGTCTTTATAATGCCAAGCAAAAACATCTATATATTGGGTCAAGAACGATTTTACCTTTTCCAGGAGCCCTGGGTGGCTCCACAGCCAAGTGGCCACCAAAACTGGCCGATCATTGTCTTGATTGCCTAATTGTATTTCTTGGACAGGATTTCTCTCTACCAGAGTATCTTCCTTCTCCTCTCCTTCCTTGTCTTTGTCTTCTAGCTTTTCTTGCATTGCTTCATAAGCAGGGTTGTTTTGGATTTCAATCTGTTCATCCTTATCTTGCATCCATCCTGCAGGTATTTCTTGAATTGGAAAAGAACACTCTTCACTAGAATCTTTTACCTTGCCTTTAGCTTTATTAACTTCATTTTCTGTAGTAGTCATATCCTCCTCAAAAATGCATTTGAGGGTTGTCTTCCTGCCCCTTCTGTGGTTTGTAATGGGCTCTCCCAATCCATCAACCTGGACTTTTTCCTTATCTTCATCATAACCTTCAATTGTACAACAATTATTAATGAAAACTCCAAAACAAGAGGAAGAGTCGCCTGCGTGGAGCCAACTTAAAATATCCTCTTCTTCCTCAAAATCTATTTGGGGTTGATCCTCCGCTTCTGTTTCCATGCAAATGCTCACTGTTTGCATCATACTAGTGTTTCCTTCATTGTCTGGGCCTTCTTCTAAATGAATTTGTGTCAGCTCCTGCCCTTTCTTTTGTACCCACATGGTGTCCTTACCCCAATCATGAATGACGCTGGCATGCCTCAGCCAAGGTCTTCCAATTAAGAGAGGAAATCCTCCTTCAACCTGGGGCAATCTTAAAACCACAAAATCCAGGATAAATAGATTACCTTGTACTTCAAGTGGAACTTTTGGGATTACCCCTAAGGGCCTTACTTTGCTTTGATCTGCCAAAGTAACTGTGAAATTTGCAGGTCTTGAAGGTTGGAGTCCAATTTTTTTCATTGTATGTTCAGGCATCAAGTTAATGCCAGAACCACCATCCACAATAACTCCTTTAAATTTATGACCCTTGATAGATACTATCAGCCGAGGACTTTTATAATCTGTAAGGGGTGCTTCCCTTACAATTTTTCCTTCATGTACAACAGCAGTCTTTGCCACCAAACTTGTAATGGAAGCTTCATCAATTATCTGCAAGAGTTCTGACCTGAACTTCCCATCCATCTTTATTAAATCAAAAATACTAACCTCCTTTTTCATGGACTTGAGCAGTCTGGAGGCTTCTGATTCCTTAAGAGCTTGGGCTCCATTTGACTTATCCAACTCCTCATGAGCCCTGCTGAATGCATGTCCAATGGCACCACTGGTACCTGTGCAATTTTTCTTTTGCCTTGTGTCTGCACTTGTGGTGGCTAGGTCTTCGGACACACATTTGTCTCTGTTTAATCCATTAATCAATGATTCTTGACCCATGTCCATTGGAGCCTTCCCCTTGCTTCTTGTCTGCACAGTAAAAGATTCTATTTCTTCCAATTGCACCACCCTGGTAGATGGTGATGGCTCATTACCTAGATCACACACTTCTTCTTTGTGCACAGAAATCATTTGGATATGGGGCCCTGATGAAGAGGCTTGAGTCTTGGGGCAACCATATGTATAATGGTCTCTGGCCTCAGGGCAGTTCCTGCAAGGAGGTGCATTCTCTGGTAGGGTGCACCTACTTTGGTAGTGCCCGCATTCTCCACACCTAAAACAGATGATTGGCCTCCTAGGCCCATTTCCAAAATTATTCCTTTGTCTAGGATTATAGTTGTTACCTTGATTTTGTGCAGCAGCCATCACATTTGTGGTTGTTGGGGGTCCTCCTTGTGTCCAGTATGTCGTTGCAGGTATTCCCCTTGATTGGCATTCATGGGCCACATGGCCAACCTTCCTGCATAATTGACAAGTTACACTTAGCAGAGGACACTCACTTACTATATGCCCTTGTTTGCTACACATGGAACACCAAAGACCACTCTTGATGCCCCCTCCTTTGAGCTCCTGCAACTCCTGTCGCAGCTGAGCTAATTCCTCTGCTTGGGCCTCCTCTTCCTTTTGAAGCTTGAGTGCTTCAATCTCCCTTCTCAATTGAGCCACAACAGTCTCCTCCTCTTTGTAGGGCTTATTTCTCTTTAAGCCCTCCAACTCCCTCCTCAGCTGGGTCACTGGATCCTCCATCTCTGTACCATATGTTGGTGGTGAAGAAGTTGTCCCATATTGGTGCCTTATTTGCTCCAGTCTTGTAGCCGTGGTGATGAACTCCTCTATGGAGGCTGTAGGTAGCACTAACTCTTTTATTTTGCATTGGGTGACCACAGGTAAGGGTTTGGCTAACCACTTCTTGACAAAGAAGTCGTGTGGTGGATCCGGTAGTTTAGCCATTAATGCTTTGGCCCTGGTCACGAATTCGGGGAACTTCTCTCCTGGACCCAACTTTAAGTTTTCCAATTCTTCTATAATGATCTCAGCCGTGTTGCCATGCTGAAATTGATTCTTAAAGGCCTCTTTCATCAAATCCCAAGAGGTAAAGTGATTTTCAGCAAACTGGCTAAACCACTTGTCTGCCAGTCCTTCCAATGTGGCGGGGAAGAGTATCAAGAAAGCATCTTCCCTACCCATTAGCCCCCTAGTCTTACATAATGCAAGAAATCGTCGAATGTGCTCATCTGGGTCCTCCTGGGCTAAACCCCTGAAGGAGGGAAATTTTATGTTTAGTCTGGAGAGCAAGATTTCTAGGTCCACCTGTCCTGCCATGCTTCCTACCGATGAAGTCGATGAAAGTGGACTCGATGATCTTCTGTTCGTCTTTCTTCTTGTCTGCTTGCACTTGATTCTCAAGGTTTGTGACCGGGTCGCGGTCATGAGCTATTCATAGTCCACTTAAAATGAGACACTTGATAAAAGTATGTACCTTTTGGCCCACTGGAGTAATGTTGTCGACACTGACACTGGAATATTGTCCTCCAATGGCAATATATAGTCTCCTATGCTCAAAGCTCCTTGGAAGTCCCACCGTGCGTGCCAAATTTGTTGGGGGATTCTTTGACAAGAAGGAGTTTGAGGGTTTGTAGGAGAAAATGAAAAGACCAAAAGAGAAAATACACCTTGGAAGTTTCTGCCGTTTGATTACAATGAAAAGTACAATGTTTGAAATACAAGATACACCAATACCTCTGTGCACAATCCCACAGAGTGCCCAATTACAAAATATCCAATATCCCGATGTCCTCTTGCTGCCGACCTCCTCTGCAACAGACCTCCACCTGCTTCAAGCTTCTCCTTGTGCACACCTTGCACCAAGCTTCCACAAAGGGGGGAGGAGTGAATACCTGCTGTCAGCAAGCGTACACTGCCAAAGGACCTTGAGATACTTGGGGGAACTATAGCTTAGTCCTTCTCTGCACCAAAATCCTTGGTCACTCTCTATGCACCTTGCACTTCCACTTCTGTGCGACGTACTCTGGTGTCCCTTGCACTTCCCTCTCTTGCTCCACTTAGCCTATGCCCTCTTGCTTACTCTAACCTTGGTCCAAGAATGGTTCTTCCTTGATTTTAGTGTGTCGATCACGTACGCTCCTAACTGCAAGTGAATCTTGGTGCTCACTTTGATGTTCCAAGATTGCTCTCACAAGTGGCAGCCAACTACTCACTGTTTTGTCCTGTAGTGACTTTAGTCTAAAACCAAAAATTTGAATGGGGGGGGCATACTTTCACCTGTGCGTACACTTTGCCGCTTCACATGCCTTCACATTTCCTTTTAATTCTTCACTTTTGCACATAAGGGGGGTTCACCTGAACCTTCCAAAACACTTTAAAACACACTTTGAACCTTAGGGAAATTAGAGAAAGTACCTCTGCAACCTGCAACCTATTTTCTCCAATTTACCCTTTGTGGACAATTCATTGTGCACTACCTGTGCACTTTGACATCTGCACTTACGCACTTTGACTTTGACCTGTTGACTTTTATGGGCTCAACAGAATGCAAGCACTTACTATTACACATAAGGGAAAAAGCAAGTATGGTTCAGCTTTGGGATCATCAAAATCAAAGCCTCACTCTTCCTCTTCCACTTCCTCCTCTCTTGATGGTGAAATGAAAAACAAAAGATTTAAGTATTGTCAAAATTTTCATCATACTATTGATGC
The DNA here is from genome assembly GCA_020310875.1 of Ceratopteris richardii. Taxonomy (NCBI): domain Eukaryota; kingdom Viridiplantae; phylum Streptophyta; class Polypodiopsida; order Polypodiales; family Pteridaceae; genus Ceratopteris; species Ceratopteris richardii. The sequence goes on from CM035420.1 coordinate 114,698,816, forward strand.
ATTTAGAAAGCTTTCCAAGTGTAATGAAAAGAAGAAAGAATCTGGCATGTCTACTATTGAGAATACATCTATTGCAAAGAATGATAAAGCTAATGTCATTCAAGATGTTTGGGCATGTATTGTTACATGTAATTATGGTTCATTATCACATTCTACATGTATAATTGTGAATGAGGCTGATTCAAATTGGTTTTTCTATAGTATTACTTCAAAGCATATCAATTCGTTCAAAAGATTTTTTGCATCTTTGAAAGATGCACTCAAGGGACGATATGTTGTATGTGCAAACAATGCTTCTATCCTATTATTGGAGTTGTAGAAATTTAGCTTATGACTGCAAATGGAGGTATTGTTACTCTCAAGAATGCAATTCATATGTACCTCGTATCAAAAAGAAGTTGATTGTGGGCCTTACTATTGCTAGTGCCACAATTCATGTACACTTAGTTGATAACAATTGTATGGTTCATAATTTCAGCAATGGCGATGTTATTGTTATGTGAGGGACTCTATGCAATGGCTTGTATCTCTTTCCTCAAACAACTTTCTTACATATATTTCTTTATGGCCATCTAAACTTCAATAGTTTGCTTTACTTGCAAAAGAAGGATATCTTTATTGGTTTTCCAACACTTGAGTCCATTGAAAAGCATGCATGTGAAGGTTGTATACTTCGAAAAATGCATCATGCTCTTATTCCCAAAGAAGGTGCTACACATGCTACACAAGAATTGCAATTTGTTCATAATGAAATATGTGTTCTTTAAAGACTCCATCATTTGGCAAGCATGTATAAATTTTTACCTTCCTTGATAATGCAATATACCATACTTGGTTGTATCCTATGAAAGAAAAAGAATGAGGTATTCTCTTACTTTTAAAATATTTTTAGTTATGACTAAAAAAAATTGTGGAAATAAGTTTTTGACTCTTCACACAGATCGTGGTGGTGAATACATGTCACATGAATTTAATGCTTTTCTATCTAAAAGAGGTATTGTGCACCAATGTACAATGCCATATATGTTGGAGCAAGACAATATCCATTAATGATTACATGAAGACTAAGAATGAAGAAGTGAAGGAAAGACTCAAGCTCAAAGCATGAAGTAAATTGAAGAATTAGGAAGAAATGTTTTGTACATTTATGTATAATAGCTTTGGAAAAATACTTCAAAAATACTTGGTAAAGAAGCTTTGTTCAAAAGCATTTAGCAAAATGGGTTAGATTCTGAGAGAAATCAACTTAAGAAGTTGAGCATGTCAAAGTCGTCATTTTTGGAATGCAGTTTCTAACACAGGTTTGATCTAAGTTATCAAATTAAAAATCTAATACTTCTTTTGAAGAAGTAATGGTCATTTTGATTGCACAAAGGGAGTATGAACATGTGAGTATCATTTGAATGATTCAAATTGAAGTCACATGCAGAGATCGAAGTTCATTTTTGAAGCAGACTCTTGAAGCTAAAGAAAACTTCATATAGAGAAGTATTTCTTAATACATATGAAAGATAATATGAACTTTGTGTACAATTTGGTTTATTCTTGTTATAGAAGAGTTCTTAAATCAAGATAGATCAGACATTTGGAGAATTAAAGGTCTCCAACAGTGGTATCAGAGCTAAAAGATCAAATCAAGGTGAAGAAGAAGCAAGGAGAACCTTGACTATTGTAGATATCAAAGATCTTGTGAATTGAAGGAGCAAAGAGTAAAGTCTGGAAGAAAACCTGAAGAAGAACAATGTAGGAGTTCAAAGGATCAAGAAGGATTAAAGCTTCATATCAAAGGTACATTATATCACCATAAATCTTAGTAATTGCAGACATAGAAGTCAAGAGATGAGAGAAAGCTTGCAAATTGACAAGCCAGATAGAGAGAACTATCTAGCATGGTCCATGAGGATGGAAGCACACCTCATGAGCAAAGATTTGATATCATTTATTACAGGAGAAGAAGAAAAGCCTCAGTTTAAGGATCCAAGTGTTCCAACAATAGAAGAAGTTGTAGAATTGAAAAATTGGATGAAGAGAGATGCTCAAGCCAGGAGTATCATTTACATGGTTGTAAATGATTATCTTCTACCATGCATTAGAGGATTAGAAAGTGCAGTAGATATATGGAAGGCTTTGGAAGAACATTTCCAAAACACAACCAAATCAAGGAAGGCTTCACTGTGGGCTGAATTTACAACATTCAAGAAGAAAGGTTCTGAGTCAATTTCTGACTATGTTACAAAGATGAAGGACATTGCAGATAGTTTGGGAGCAGTAGATGAAGAAATTGAAGAAGAAAAGTTGGTAAGGCAAATACTTACAGGTCTAAGAGGAGATGAAAAGTGGAAACCTTTCATATTGTCTACAGAACTATCATTGGATCATTTTACTCTTGATCTTAATCAATTGTTAGGACATATGCTAACATTTGAGCAGGACATTAAAGGAGAGAATGATGGAGCTTCAAGTCATGCAATGTATTCAAAGGATAAGAAGAAGAATGCTAAAGGCAAGCATACAAATGATGAAGAAGGATCTTCAAATCAAGTAAACTTCATGAAAGGGAAGATGAATTTCTGAGGTAAAGGAAGAGGAGGTAAGAACAAAGATAATACTAAAGCTTGTTGGATTTGTGGTAGAACAAATTGTTTGGCAAATGATTGTTGGTATAACAATCAGAATGGTGGAAGTCATAATCAAAATTTCAATCCTAGAGGAAGAGGAGGCACAAATCAAAAAGGTAACTTCAGAGGAAGAGGTGGTAGATTCTCATATGTTAGAGGAGGAGGAAGAAGCTTTCAACCTCAATCCTATAACAACACATATTACAATTATGCTTCAGATCAGAAGGAAGAATTGACTCTTATCTTGAATGCAACTCACGAAGTAATCAAAGAAGATCAAATGGTGTTTTATATTGAATCAAGATGTAGTAATCATTTGAGTGGTAATATTTCTTTAATAACTGATATGGAAGTTAAAGTGAATGGACATACAGTTCAAACAGGAGATAACACCAAACGCAAAGTTGAGAGCATTGGATCAGTGAAGACAAGGAGTGGAAGCACACTCCTAAGCAAGGTACTTCATGTTCCAACAATCCCTAAAAATTTAATAAGTGTAGGGAAAATTGTTGAGAAGGGATATGAAGTCGGATTTACAAGTGATGGTGTTTAGGTTGAAGATCCAAGTCAAGGATATATAAGTATTGTTACAAGAAAAAAGGAAGGAAGATTATTCACCCTCAAAGTCCAAGGTAATGTGGGACATGCATTGTTTACTTATGGAAGTCATAAGATGTCTGAATTGGATCTATGGCACAAGAGGTTAGGACATTTTAATCAAAGGGGAATTAAAGAAATGACAAAGAATGGTGCAATGCTTTGTCTACCAAATATTGAAGGTCAACATATGATATACAAATGTGAGGCTTGCCAGTTAGGTAAAGGTCACAAGAAATCATATAACAAACAAAGATACAGGTATTCAAATATGCTTGAATTGGTTCATACAGATGTGTGGGGTCCTTAAAAGGACTATAGCATAAATGGATCAAGGTATTATGTGCTATTTGTTGATGATGCAACTAGATGGATTACTCTATATGTGATCTGTTGGAGTTGGACGTCTGCGGAAGCACGCGAACAGCACAAGGAAGAAGAAGAAGCTTGGAGCACAACACACAAGACTGAATGTATTACTAGAGAATGTACAAAGATAAGTAGCCCATTAGGGCAATAGGCGTATATACAAGCCGAGGGAAAAAAACCTCCTAAAGAGGGAAAAAAGCGCCCCGGCAGTCCTAGAGTGTTCACACACATCACTACCTAAATATATCAACAAATCCCCCCTGGGAGTGATGCGGTGAACAAGGAGCTGGCACTCATGTATAAGGAAGTGCCAAGCTATGTGGAAATCACTCCACAAAAGGAAGTAAGCCCAAATCTTTGCGGAAAGCTTCAAACTTCTCCCTAGGCAGAGCCTTCGTGAAAAGGTCTGCAATGTTCTCCTGCGTGGGCACATATGCCAAGCTGATCTCCCGAGCAGAGAACCTCTCCCTGACATAGTGATAATGCACCTCAATGTGCTTAGTGCGAGCATGGAACACAGGGTTCCTCGCAACTGCCAATGCGCTCTGACTGTCAGTGAAGATGGTGGTGGCAGAAGACTGGCCAACACCCAAATCAGCCATAAGGCGTCTGAGCCACACACACTCAACAGTCGCTGTGAAAGCTGCCCTATACTCAGCCTCACAATTGGAAGTGGCCACAGTAGGCTGCTTCTTGCTCAACCAAGATATACATGAGCTACCAAGCATGAAGCAAAAACCACTGGTGGACACACGAGTGTCATAGCAACCAGCCCAATCTGAGTCAGAAAAAGCATGCAAATCTGGCGGTAGTGATCCCCCCTTGGGATAAAACAACCCAAGTAGCCGAGTACCACTCAAGTAGCGAAAGATGCGCTTAACCGCTTTCCAATGCGTGACTCCTGGGCAATGCATAAACCTGCTCATCTGTGAGACAGCAAACTGAATATCTGGCCGAGTAATGCATAAGTAAATCAAGCATCCAACAGCCTGCTGATAGAGAACAGCATCAAATGCATCTCCAGCATCATGAAGACTCAATCGTAAACCTGTCTCCATAGGAGTGGCAATAGGCTTACAGTCTTCAAGGCCAAAACGCTGCAATAATGTGTCAATATATTTCGTTTGACACAAAGCCATTCCACCATCAACGTGCATAAACTGAATGCCCAAATAGTGATGCAAATGCCCCAAATCAGACATCTCAAATGAGGCATGCAAATCAGCCTTAAAATCAGCAATATGTGTCTCAATAGGACCAGTGAGCAGCATGTCATCAACATAGACAACAATGATCAGAAGCACATCATTAGCACGTTTAACATATAAGGTGCTTTCAGTTGGACTGTTCTCAAAATCATGTGCAATCAGATAGGCATGTATCTTCTCATACCAAGCACGTGGTGCTTGCTTTAAACCATATAACGCCTTCTTTAACCTGCACACCTGGTTTTCATGCCCTTTCTGCACAAAGCCACGGGGCTGAAAAACATACACTTCTTCATGCAAGTCACCATTCAGAAATGCTGTTTTAATGTCCAACTGATGTACATTCCAACCATGATGGGCTGCAAGTGCACAAATGCTCCGAACAGTAGTCATACGGCATGTAGGTGCAAAGGTCTCATCAAAATCAATGCCTCTTTCCTGCGCATAACCCTTTGCAACAAGCCTAGCCTTATACCTGTCAACTGTACCATCAGGTTTACGCTTCAGCTTGTATACCCACTTAGTGCCAATGGCCTTCTTGCCAGGAGGCAAGTCACATAAAGACCATGTACCATTCTTCATTATAGCATCATATTCAGATTGCATAGCAGCCATCCAATTTTCTGAATTTTGTGCTTCATCAAAAGAAACAGGCTCATTCTCATCACAGAGACTAGATGCAGCCATAGCATAGCAATCTGATGCAAAGGAGGCACTATGAGAGCCTGAACGAGTACGATATGACAAAGGTGCATCTAATTTGCTGTCACGCAAAGTCTGCACCAGCCATTTTGGCATAGTTTTTGCCTGCTCAATATCAGCTCTCTCATCAACAAGTGCATCATGTAAATCTGCATCAGAAATGGAATGATCTGCATCATCATATGAAACCTGCAAAGGCTGAGAAGTTGCCTCATTAGGACCAGCACTAGCCTGTCCACCTGTAAACAGAGGCATCAAAGTATCATACATGTCTTTGGAGCTAACAGATGTCTCCTTAGTACATGAAAGCAATGGCTGAATAGCATCTTCCACAAAGACAACATCACGGCTAACCAGAATGCGTTTAGTCTGTGGATGATACAGACGATAGCCTTTACTTTCAGAACTGTACCCAACAAAAATACATTTTACTGCCTTATCATCCAATTTTCTGCGATGTTGTTCAGGCACTAATGCATATGCCAAACAACCAAAAACACGCAGATGAGCAACAGATGGCTTGCGGTCATGCCAAGCCTCATATGGAGTGATAGACTGCAACGCTTTAGTGGGACACCTGTTCAGTACATATGCTGCACACATGACAGCCTCAAGCCAGAAACTATGTGGTAAAGCCTGACTTTTGACCATGCACCTCGCCATCTCCATGAGTGACCTGTTCTTTCGTTCAGCAACTCCATTCTGTTGAGGTGTATATGGCACTGTACACTGGTGTTTTATCCCACGTTCAGCCAGAAATGCATTAAAATCTGAAGACATATACTCCCCCCCTCGATCAGAACGGAGGGTGCCCATTTTACATGCTGACAGATTTTCAGCCAAAACCAAAAACTGTTTGAAGCACATGAACACTTCGGACTTTGCTTTGAGTGGATATACCCATGCATGCCTGGAAAAATCATCAATGAAAGTCACGAAGTAAAGGTAATTTCCAAAAGAGGGTGTCTGCATAGGACCACAGACATCACTATGTACAAGCTGCAATTTCTGCGTAGCCCGAACTGAACCATCTTTTGGAAAGGAAGAACGCTGCATTTTGCCCAAAATACAGCCTTCACAAACATGTTTTCCAGGTGCCTCAAGTTTGGGCAAAGAGGACACCATTTCAGATTTCTGCAGGCGTAACAAACTAGCAAAATTCAGATGACCAAAGCGTGCATGCCAAAGCTTTGCATCTGACATAGCCTGAGAATCATGAACTGCACATGCCGAATCATTCACAGATCTTTCATAGTCTATGAGCTTATACAGCCCACGACATAAAATGCCAGAAGCAATAATCACATCGCCATTTGAGAGATCATGGACTGTACACCTGTCATCAACAAATTTCACAACCAAGCCAATCTTGGCTAATGCAGAAACTGATAACAGATTCTTTTTGATCCCTGGCACAAATAAAGCATCTGACAAAGTGAAAGAACTACCATCAGCAGTAGTCAGAATGATCTTACCAACTCCCATAACAGGATAAGAGGAGTTATTGGCGCATGTGACAGTATTCCCTGTAGGAGCAGGCTCAAGTGAAGAGAAGAAACTGCGCTGCGAGGTAATATGTTTGGTCGCCCCACTATCAAAATACCAAACATCTGAGTCTACTACAGACATGCACTGATCATGAGAAGATGGGTCAAAACTGCAGACAGTGGTAAACGCCCATTCTTCTTCCTGCACAAGATTTGCAGACTCTGTTTTTGGTGTAGAGGCCTCTGCAACAACCATTCCAGCCTCTTTCTTCTTTGCCTCTTTAGCAGCCAATTTTGGACAGTTCTTTATAATATGATCATTTCCTTTACAGTACTTGCAGAACAATTTCTGCTTTTCTGATTTCTTTTCATCTTTATCCTGGTTCTTCGATTGTGCAGCATTTGCAGATTTCTGCTTACTAGTAGAAGAGCTCCATTTTCCTTTGCCCTTCTGACTAGCCAGGAAAGCTTGATCTGCAACACGCATAATGGACCTGTTCTGCCTGGACTGATCTTCCTGCAACAGAACAGAGACTAATTCCTCAAATGACAAGGCATTCGGATTGCCTTTCATCATCAACCGAAGAGTAGAGGCAAAGCTCTGATATGAATCAGGAAGACCATTCAGAACGGTCTGCACAAGTGAGCTATCTGGTATAACCTCATCAGCAGAAATCAATTGTTCCTTCAGGTCTTTGATCTTTGTAAGAAAACTGTCCATAGAATCACCTTCATTCATGTGCTCACTCTCCAACTGTTTTCGGAGGTAAGCAACACGAGCCTCATTCCTAGCCTGGTACAAAGTGGTAAGTGTATCCCAAGCATCCTTTGCTGTTCTGCAAGAGCGAATGTGAGGAATAATGGCACGTTTGACAGACAAAGCTATCAATGCATGTGCCTGGGCATCTCTGCCATCCCAACGAATCTGCTCTGCAGTAGGTGCAACAGAAACAGCAGCACGAACAGGAATCTGCGGAATATCATCTTCGACACCATCTTCATCAGCTCCAACACCTGTATTTGCAGTACCTGTCGTTACAGGTGTAACAGGACGTCTTTCAACACCCTGCACAATGTTCCACAATCCTTTTGCAACCAGTACATGTCGCATCATATAAGCCCATAATGGGTAGTTGGTACCATCCAACTTATCCTCAACAGCCAACATACGGAATACATCACTGCTTTCAGCCATGGCCGGTGACTAAAATACCTTGATGCAGAAAATTGATTGTATCTAAAAAAAGTTGAACGGAACTGCCCAAACGAGTTCTGCTAGACCTGTAGCAGACTTCGAGACGCTTAAACTGGCGAACAGAAACTGGTATATACCTTTGGCACAAAAGGACGAAATAGCCAGCACAAGCGCTGCGATAGTGCGTTCGGAGGCCGAAACGAGCTCAGATCGCGATTTCGGCACCACACAGCGAAGCTGTTTTGATCTCGGAAACACCCTGAGTATGCTCACCAAATTTCGTGCGAATCTGAGACTGCAAACGGAGGAGTGTCGACTGCGCCCTAGAAGAAGCGACGACCTGCTCTGATACCAATTGTTGGAGTTGGACGTCTGCGGAAGCACGCGAACAGCACAAGGAAGAAGAAGAAGCTTGGAGCACAACACACAAGACTGAATGTATTACTAGAGAATGTACAAAGATAAGTAGCCCATTAGGGCAATAGGCGTATATACAAGCCGAGGGAAAAAAACCTCCTAAAGAGGGAAAAAAGTGCCCCGGCAGTCCTAGAGTGTTCACACACATCACTACCTAAATATATCAACATGATCAAGGATAAATCTGAAGTGTTTGAGACATTTAAACACTATCATGCCTATGCAGAAAGAATTATAGGACATATGCAAGAAGAGTATGATGCTCTACTTGAGAATGAGACATGGGAATTGGTGACACAAGGCTAGACTTGTGGTCAAAGGATATGCCCAAACACATGGAGTGGACTATGATGAAACCTTTAGTCCAGTAGCCAAGATGTCCACAATCAGAACTATAATTGAAATTGCTACATGTAAAGGTTGGGAGCTTTCTCAATTAGATGTAAACAATGCATTTCTAAATGGATATATTGCAGGTGAAGTATACATGGAGCAATTAGAGGGTTTCAAAGAGTCAAATGAATCAGATTGTGTGTAAGCTTAAGAGAGCTTTGTATGGTCTAAAACAAGCTCCAAGAGCATGGAATTACAGATTGGTCAAGTTCTTGAATGAACTTGGATATCAAGCTTCAAAGGCATATAGTAGTTTGCTAGTGAAAGCAAATGAAGATAGATACATTTATGTGTGTATTTATGTTGATGACATTATTGTCATAGGTACAGATGCTCAAGGAATCAAGGAGCTAAAGAAGCATATGGAAAATGAGTTTAAGATAAGTGATTTGGGAATTTTGTCTTGTTTCCTAGGATACACTCAACATGGATGGAGATTATATACACTCAACATGGAGTGTATGTTACACAAGAAAGGTATTTGAAAAATCTTCTGATGAAGTTTAATATGGAGAGTTGTAAGCCCTCAACCACACCATTGGAAGTTAATCATAAACTAAGCACGTATGGAGGAGAAGAGTTCAAAGACATGAAGACATATCAAAGTTTGGTAGGTAGCTTAATCTATGATACTTTGACAAGACCAGATCTTTCATATGCAATTGGTGTCTTATCTAAATTTATGCATTGCCCAAAGAAAACTCGTTGGGTTGCATCACAAAGAGTGCTAAGATACATCAAAGGAACTCTAAATGAAGGTTTGTATAATGGATTCACTTCTGATACTAGACTCAAAGTGTTTGGTGATGCAGATTGGGCAGGTAATTCAGATGATAGAAGATCCACTCATGGTTATCTATGTTATGTTGGAGATAAGCTAATTTCTTGGTGCTCAAAGAAGCAACATACAGTTGCATTGTGGTCTACAGAAGCTGAATACAAAGGAATGGTGGAAGCTGCAAAGGAAATAATTTGGTTGAAGACTTTATTAAAAAGTCTAAGAATTGATCAGAGTGTTCCAATCATATTTGGAGACAACATGAGCTCATTATATTTGGCAGCTAATCCTGTTTTTCATGCCAAGAGTAAACATATAGAGATTCAGTATCATTTGTTGAGAGAAAAGGTACTTGACAAAGAAATTGAAGTCATGTATACACCACAAAAGAACAAGTAGCAGATATGCTAACAAAAAGTTTGGATGGATCAAAGTTACAAAGGTTTAAAGAGATGGCAGGTATAAAGAAGGTGCAGGTAATCACAATTGATGATTGAGGGGGAGTTGTTGGAGCAAGACAATCATCCATTAATGATTACATGAAGACTAAAAATGAAGAAGTGAAGGAAAGACTCAAGCTCAAAGCATGAAGTCAATTGAAGAATCAGGAACAAATGTTTTGTACATTTATGTATAATAGCTTTGGAAAAATACTTCAAAAATACTTGATGTAGTGACGAGTTTATAGTCACATGTATATATAAGCACATGTATAGTCGTGATATAGAAGAGAGATGAAGAATAGATGAAAAAGTGATCAATAGATTTCAAGTTGTTCAAGAGATAGATGTGTAGAGAGTTTTCTCGTGAGTTAGAGACTGGTCTTTCCTAGAATTCTCTCAGCCTGATCATGTGGATCAAGAAATCTTTTGTACACATCTAATTCAGAAGCTAATCAAGCTATGATAAAAGTTTGATGATCTTATTCTCTTCAAGTTGTGTGTATAACAAGTAGGAACATTCATATGTAGAAGTCTGCAAGTGAAGTTCTCATAATCGCGCATTTTGCTGCTTAAAGATTTGCTTGGATCTCAGTGCTCAGTGTAAAGTTTTTTTATGTTTCAGCATTCAAAAACTAAGTTAGAAGGTAAAGAAACTTTGTTCAAAAGCATTTAGCAAAACAGGTTAGATTCTGAGAGAAATCAACTTAAGAAGTTGACCATGTCAAATTCGTCATTTCTAGAAGGTAGTTTTTTACACAGGTTTGATCTAAGTGATCAAATTAGAAATCTAATACTTCTTTTGAAGAACTAATGGTCATTGTGATTGTGCAAAGGGAGTATGAACATGTGAGTATCATTTGAATGATTAAAATCAAAGTCAAATGAAGAGATTGAAGTTCATTTTTGAAGCAGACTCTTGAAGCTCAAGAAAACTTCATACAGAGAAGTATTTCTTAATACACATGAAAGATAATATGAATTTTGTGTACAGTTTGGTTTATTCTTGATATAAAAGAGTTTTTAAATCAAGATAGATGAAAGATTTAGAGAATTAAAGGTCTCCAGCAATATACACCTCAACAAAATGGTGTTCTGGACTGCAAGAATAGAATACTTCTTGAAATGGCATGATGTATGGTTAAAGGAAAGCATCTTCCATATAAGTTTTTGATGGAAGAAATCATGTGTGTAAACTATGTATTGAGTCTTTCTCCTACAAAAGCATTGTGATTCATTAAATCTTATGGGGTTTGGAATGAATACAAGCCAATGGTTAGTCATATATGCATATTTGATTGTTCGACATATGCTCTTGTGCCATCACAATAACGTCAGAAACTTAATGACAATGCAAAGAAATGTATATTTGTTGGATATAGAAGTGAGAGTAAAGATTATCGCTTATATCATCCATTGATGGATAAAATTGCTATAAGTTGAGATATGTTTGCTAAAAATTCAGCTAATCCTTTACTTGAATGTAAATTATAGCCAACAATTGGCTCACAAGATGTGTTTGATACACTCATGCCTTTGTTTCACAATGTCACACGACTATGTCCATATAGGACATCCAAATGAGGTTCAAAGAGCTGAAAATTTTCAACCAACTATGGCCGAAAAACTTTGGCCAATAGCCAAACATGGTAAAAAATTTGGAAAATATGCAACCACACATGGATGAAATTCAACATGACATTCAACCAAATTCTGATGTACATTTTGATTATGTATTACATAAGGAATGCATCTCTATCAAGGATGCGCAATCTATGCCAGAATGACTAGAAAAAACATTGCAAGATAGAAAGTTAAGTGCTCCTTCACTTAATAGAACAAGATCAAGCTCTGGCCATGCATCAAGTGACTTTGTGGATGTTTCTCCTATTAACCACATGTAATGAAGAGCCACACACTTTTATAGATGCATGTGATGATCCGAATTGGATGAGCACAATGCAATTAGAATTGGATTCTATTCATAAAAATCATACTTGGGAGTCATGTGAATTGTCAAACGGTAAGAATTCCATTAAGCTAAACTAGTTGCAAAAGGTTATGTGCAAAAAACGGCATTGATTATGTATGAGGAGACTTTGCACCTACTTCACACATGACTACCATTCGTTCTATGATTGAATTGTTGCCCATCGTAGTTGGAAAGTGCATCAATTGCATATGAGGATAGCTTTCTTGAATGACAATTTGCAAAAAAAGAGGCCTATGTGAAGCGAACTCCTAGATTTGCAATCAAAGGTCAAGAGCATATGGTTTGCTACTTGCATATGGATTTCTATGGACAAGCTCCATGTGCATGGTATGAGAAGATACATAAGCACTAGATTTCTCTTGGTTTTACATGTCGTCCAATTGAAATCACACTTTATGTATGCAAATATGTGGCTGACCTTATAAAGCTTTTTCTTGATGTTGAAGACATTCTCTTGACAGAGTCATGTGATGAGAAAATGGCATGCTTAGGAATGATTTACAGCATACTTTCGATATCACATATCTTCGCCTTTTGGAGTATTATCTTGACATCCGATTTGTAACCATTGAGAGGGGGATTTGTTGTGCATCAAGCAAAGTATATTGAGATAGTAATCCAACACTTTGGTTTTAAGGACAGCAAACCTATCTCAAACCAATGGAAATAGGATTTAGGTTCTCAATAAAGGATGGAGGTGATGCATTTGATATGTCTCTTTATCAACAAGTTGTAGGATGTTTGATATATGCATGCAATACAAGGCCACATATACAATATGTAGTTTCCTAGTTGAGTCGATTTATGCATAGCTTTGGCATTGAGCATTGGCAAGCGATAAAACACGTGTTTAGATGTCACAAAGTCATTTTGAGCTTGGGTATCTTTTATGGTAGAGATATTCATCCATGCTTGCATGCTTGTCAAGATAGTGATTGGGTTGATTGTTATGATACACGAGTGTCCACTAGTGGTAGTTACTTTTTCCTTGGAGGATCATGCATATCTTGGTTGAGTAAGAAGCAACCTATTGTGGCCACATCAAGTTGTGACGCTAAGTACAAGGCAATATTCATATCTATAGTGGAGTGTATGTGGCTAAGACACGTATTGGATCTATGCATGGAGATTGATGCAGCAACACGTATTCTCATTGATAGTCAAAGTGCATTGGCAGTTGCAAAAAATCCAATGTTTCATGAGTGCACAAAGCACATTGAGGTTCATTATCATTATGTCTGGGCGCACCTTCATGTTAAAGATATTGATTTGATATATGTGCCTACACAAGATAATGTGGCAAACATATTCACCAAAGCTCTTCCACGATAAAAGTTTGAAGCCTTTTGCAAATCTTTTGGCTTATTACCTTGTGGGGGCCAATCTTTCACTCTAAATCTGTTCATATCATTCACTCTAGGGGGGTTTGTTACACTTATGTGTCCCTTGAGTAGCCTTGATGTGAACTCTTTCTCTATACATGGGCACTTTTTTACTCGTGTTGGCTAGAGGTTTTCTCCCATGTACCACATATACATATATACTCATATGTGGTCGTTATTTGTACTTAGGGATTCACTTATAGCTCTCACTTCATTCATTCTCATATTACTGATCATTTATCGTTGTGCTTCAATCTCCATATTCACACTTGTGTGCACTTCTATTTGTACTTCCTCACTCATTCACAGATCCAACGAATACCCCTTCCATTAGGATCTCCACTCCACAGAAGGTTCATATAGCAAACCTCAAGCTTCTAGATCTTTTTATCAAAGAGTATCCAAGAGGTAGTAGATAGTCGAGGGTATAAGGAAGGTGTTGACCACCATTGCCTTTCCAACAATAAGGATTTGCATAGTCTTCTAGCACCTGATTCCACCTTTAAATCATTAGAATTTGAAAACCCATGGGAATGCCTAGAAGCCTAAAACTTTGACCTAAAGGAATTGCGTCCTTAATCAATGAGCAACTTTGGTTCCTAGACAATCTTTAAAATGCTTCATAATGTGATTATAATGCTCTCTACCCCTTGTTCATCATCAACATACACACTTTGATTTGATTTGTCTTGAGAAGAGGTGCACATTATTTTGGTCACTTTGTTAGATTTTTCGAGAATACTCCTTGATGCAAAGTTGGAGATGATGAACGCAATTCCTCTTGACAATTCAATATTCTTTCTTATTTTTATAAGACCCAATTGAAGCTCTAATTTACCTTTATTTTGTTTTCTAGATGGGTGAGTCTTGTGTAATGCTTTGCCCTTCACTCTTTCATTATCCTTTGCACTTCTCTCTCAGCATGAGAGAAGGTAGTCCTAATGCCAGCCATGGCATGAATCTAGCACTGAGCATGTGAGACCCCTATTTGAAATGGTTTAGTTTAGATTTTCTCATCACTTGAGACCAATAGGAGCGAGAAAAGAGACAAATCACCATCAAACCAAGGAGCTTTGCTACCCCTTGTAGGCTTGGAAAAGGCAGCCAAGATTGGATAGTGTCCCAAGATGGTGTTCAAGTGGAGGGAGATTTTCTTTGATCCTAAGTTGTCCTCTAGCCTTGCACAAGCTATAAGTTGGACTAGTTGAAGAGTTGTTCTTCCATTAAATCTTGAAGGTCTAATTGAAGCTTGAGAAGATCATCTTCCATCTTCTCATCACCACCAATAGACTCATATTTTCCCTACCACCAATCACAAAGGTTTTCCACCATATTGAAGTCCCCGATAAGAATCACTAGAGAAGTGATTTCCCCAAGGGGGCTCCAACACTTTTTATGCTTAGTTGAGGAGTTGGCAACATGAATTGAGACAATCGAGACAAGACAACTACCCCTCAAAGTGGCTCACCCATCAATTATGTCTATCAATATAAGAGCATGCTAGGGTAGGATCCCAATGCAAGCAAAAACCTATTATTGTATCCCTAACCCCCCCCCCCCCCCCGTTGAATTAGTTCATAGTGAGCCAACCATTCATAGTGAGACTACAAGGGACTTTCTTGAGCTTATTAATCGATTTGACTCCTCCAACCTTTAGCTCTTGCAAGTAGATAAATTTCCAATTGAAGTCATTATCTTTTAATGATTTGTTAATGATTGTGGATCTATTCATGGTTAAAAGGCCACAAACATTAAAAGATAAAATCTTCTTCACTTTTGCTTTGGAGTGATTGATTTCTTCTTACTCTCCTCTTCCTTTCTCCAATAATGATTTTTCTTTACAAAGACATTAAGTTAATTAAGATAAATTAATTTATATTGCTTTTTTTTTATTGGATCATTGACCTACTCTTCCATTATGCTTGAAAAAAGATAGAACAATGCACAAACCTTGGAAAACCCCTCCATCTCCCACTTTTCAAGGGTTCAAGTTAGGCTATTAATGGCTCTTAATGTTGGACCTTCAATCCAGAGGACAAGGTATTAACATTGCACCATGCATCCCTACTGTTTGTCAATTCTTATTACATGAAATTCATCTTCAATTCGTGTTACATGAAATCCATCTCCAATAATTAAACAAAAAAACATGTAATTTTGTATTGGGTATCCTCTATCCCCATTTTATGATAGAAATACATAATAGCTACAAATCATCAAGATAATTTTATCTAGCCTAAACAAAAGAAGGTTAACCACAGTTGTACTCTAACAATGGTCATATTAGAAGACAATATAAAGCAAAACCTAGATTGAAGGTATAGAATCACTTCATGATACTCTTTGGACTGGTGGAGAGAATAAGGCATACATGAATTCATCTTGTGTGTCAAGGTCGCCTTGTGTTCGAAATGTTCGATTTCGATTTTTAAGGAGAGAACACTCTTGTTTCAAACCTCTCCTAAAAATCGATTCCTATGAGAAAAATTATTTATTGAAAGCCCTCTACCCCAAATTTATGATACGAGTAGGTACAAACTACACCTCATCAAGTTGACTTTATCTAGCCTAACCAAAAGAAAGTAAACCACAATTGCACACCAAAAACGGTCATATTGAACAACAAAAAACAGCAAAATCTATGTCAAAGGTATGAACCCACGTTTTGATACTCTTTAATGGATAGTGAAAAGACTTAAGCAAGCGTACATCATTTCATCTCCTTTGTCAAGCTCACCTTGTGTTCCATTTTGATTTTTACTTAGAGGATGCTCTCTAGTATAAGAATCTCCTAAAATCAATTCCAACAAGAAAGGCAATTCGCTAATTACTTCTTTTGCATTGATGTTATGAACCTTTATCATAGATCCTTGTCATATGTTGGAAAAACAACATTAAAGTTGATGAAATGCATAGCCTAACGAATTGAGCTGATACAATCTGTTATGTTGCGTATCGTTAATGTTTGTGAAATAATATGAAAGCATACAGTCGAAAGAGATGGATACTCGCTGCTGAGTAGTCCTCTCATTTACGCATATTCCCTCATATGCTAACTTTCATAAATCTAGGTTAAATCCATGTTCTTTCTACGTATATGAGAAGTTACTTGTAAACTATCTTACTGATAAGTTGCTATTAGGCATGGAAATGCAAGCAATAATGTCTATTTAAACTACTACTTTCGAGATGGAGAAGCACATACACATGCACCTTGAACCTCTAGTTCCAAGATATGGATTTTGGTGATCCTTTTCCTTGAAAGACCTTCACGAGACTGATGAGAAAGAAACTGCACAATGTCTAGGATGTCTCAAGGTCTCATTGCAATAAAATTTTGACGCTGGCATACATCCAAAGCAAAATATGTAAACTTTCATTTTCTATATCTTATGAAGTGACATTAAGAATGCACAAACTTCAACAAGCACAAACAATAGAGAGAAACAGAGGGAGGGAAAGAGAGAGAGAGAGGCCATTAAAAAACTTTTACTAGCAAAAGTACAATGATTAGATAAAAAACATCATTGAAACCTGATTAGTGAACGACAGGCTAGAAGACTTGGGTGCAACATTCCCTTACATGTTACAGATCGTTATTTTATAGTGGAAATTTGTAGAGCATTGAGCCATACAAAATGCACCATGAAGTCATCAACATATTAACACAAACATAATGCTACTAATTCTTGACTAAACAGTATCTTGATACCCATTTAACAGTTATGAAAGTAAGCCAAAAACCCAATCAAAAGTTTTATGACCGTTCAATCGACAACCAATACAGTTTTCCAATGTAGCCTATTTTGGGGCATTTACGATATGATTAGCCATGTGAACCTTGAGAAAAGTTTATTTAAGTAATATCTCTATTATCTAAAAGAAAAAAAGTTTTACTGAAAGGTTCATTTTTCTTATTTATATAAAAAGGACCTATGTTTTCTCCTAGTAAAACACTATCCATGTTTGATATTCCATCTAGCCCAAGCACGTGATCCCAAATTGTATGATAATCAACATAAGCACATCGAAAGACCGAAAAAAGAGACATGTGGCGAACTACTTGAAACTCCTCGAGCTTCCAGAGTGTTCTATCTTGATCCATTCTCTTGATCCAATGGAAATGTGCTCTAGGCATACCTTTTCGAGCTTGATTCCAACAGGGCAATCTATGCTCATATTTCAACAAGAAAGTAGACTTTCAACCATACATATAGAAAACATAAACCCTCTAGATGCAAGAACAGTGCGACAATTGAATTTTCCTCACCATGGAGATGGCATTCTTTGAAGAATGGAAAATCTTAAGAGTTCAATAATCTGCCCACGGTTTTAGAGGCACAGAAATATCACACCACTTATGAGACATAACAGTTCATACATGAGAGAATAAAAGAACACAATCTATTCAGAAATGAGGTACAAATTCCACTGGCATCCCATCTGTTCGGACTCATTCTGTAGATAGGACATCAATTTCCAAAGAAGTGCCCTCACAAGAAAAGAAGGGAGTGAAAAAGAGAAGACAGGAAAAGGTGAAGAGAAGGGAGATGATCGGGAAGCAGAAATGCTGTGAGGTATAGGACAGTTCTTCTCTGATACCTTCGCCATTTTCTCATTGCTTCCACAAGCAAAATCCAACTTTTTAACCAGATGCAAAATGAGCAGGTTGTAATTCTTGCACAAACACTTGTAGAAAAAGTCAAGTTTTGCCACCCTGTATCATATTCTCTCTCTCTCTCTCTCTCTCTCTCTCTCTCTCTCTCTCTCTCTCTCTCTCTCTCTCTCTCTCTCTCTCTCTCTCTCTCTCTCTCTCTCTCTCTCTCTCTCTCTCTCTCTCTCTCTCTCTCTCTCTCTCTCTCTCTCTCTCTCTCTCTCTCTCTCTCTCTCTCTCTCTCTCTCTCTCTCTCTCTCTCTCTCTCTCTCTCTCTCTCTCTCTCTCTCTCTCTCTCTCTCTCTCTCTCTCTCTCTCCCTCCCTCCCTCCCTCCCTCCCTCCCTCTCTCTCCCCCCCTTTTCCCTCTCCCTCTCCACTATAGCTCCATTGATTGCACATGTCTTCAATCGGGCTATAGGGGAGGGCTGCCCTGAGGAGTGAACAAGGAACACCATTGTACCCATTCACAAATCTGGGGATACCTTGGATCCAGGGAACTACGGAACTATCACGATTGGTCACACCATGGCCAAACTTTACGGGACCATTCTGGAGACAGCTCAGTTCATATACAGAGATGGAGGGGCTACAAGCACATGGTCAGGTAGGTTTCTGACGAGTTTTCTCCATTATTGATCACATCTTCATTCTGCGTTGCCTCATTGATGGGGCAAAATGTGGAAGAAGAGATTATATTGCTGCTTTGTGGATTTCTGCAAAGTCTTCGACACTATGCTTTTGGAGAAGCTTTTCCAACGACTCTAGAGCTTGGGGATACCATAAGAGATTATTTGGGCCATCTACACACTCTATGTGCGGGTGATTAGGAGGGTTCGATGCTTAGGGGGACTATCAGAGGCCATTGCTAGCACAGTGGGTGTTAAGCAAGGCTGCCCACTCTCTCCCACTCTATTTGGGCTCTACTCTACATTGATGAGATTAAGGACTACATTTTCCAAGCTGGAGGAGAGGGTGCAGACCTCGCAGGTACATGGGTCCACATTTTATTATATGCCGATGACATTGTATTGATATCAGAGTCACCCGAGGAATTACAGCACCACCTGGATGCCCTCGATGAGTTTTGTACACAGAGGGGCTTCACAGTAAACCTTGGCAAGACCAAGGTCATGATCTTCCACACCTCCCCCATGGTGAGGAACGGAGCAAGATTCACAACTAGCAGTGGCCAGATTGAAGTGGTTACTTCTTATGTCTACCTCGTAGTCACATTCACGAGCTTGCCTGGCCCCTTCAGCATGAGACAGGCAGCCACCGATAGACTCACACGAGGATACGCAGCCTTAGCCATGTTAGAGCGGAGATGTCACCAAGCACACTTCTAGAAGCCCCGCACGAAGGGGTGGCTATTTTTCACACTTGTCAGACCAGCTATGATGTATGCTACGACAGTTTGGGCCCCAAGCCTCAGTGACACCCAGTGGAGTTCGATTGAGAGGCCACAAGTACGTATGATCTCCGGATTATTAGACTATCTGCGTTATTCAGAGGGTGAGGGAGCTCCCTACAGAAAGACTCACACACAGAGCTTTTGAGGCATTTATACAGACATCAGAGTCAGGATATGAAAGAGCTTGGTACACTCACATTAGAGCCTGCTTTGATAGTCATGGAGGTGATCTGGACAGATCGCCACCTTTCAGTATGAGCCAAACTCACCTCACATCCATCTCTCCCATCGTGTGAGGAATGTTGTGCTCATACAGGATCTCTAGCAGCTCTACATTAGTCAGACATGGCACACACCACACATGGAATCGAGACTATCGCACTACCGAGACCAGTTCTTAGACATACTAGTGGATGGGTTCATCCAACGCCCGCGCTACATGCATACTTACATGCCTCATAGCTCAAGGGTAGAGATTGGCCAGTTGAGGGTCTCATCACACAGACTAGAGATTGAGACGGACAGAGCCACAGACATTCCCAGAGAGGAGCAGATATGCAGGATATGCAAAGTAGAGATGGAGGATGAGGAGCACTTTGTATGCAGATGTAGTGCATATGATGACATCAGAGACAGATACGAGACTCTGTTAACAGGGAAGCCCACCCTCCAAGAGATCATGGGCTCTAGAGATCAACGACAACTGAGACGATTCTTACTAGAGAAACAAAGTCACAGAGATTCCCTACTCCAGCCTACTACAGCTCCCAGACAGAAGGCAGACAGAGTCTGCTCACTGACTTCTTCGTTCCACTACGTGCAACAGCCCTCCCCCCTCAACTCACACATCGAGAGGGGTGACTCTTCAACAGGCTCAGACCTCTCGAGCTAGGAGACGACGCCGTGCTATATGACATCGGGCCCTGAGACTTCACCGACACCAGATTGCAGAGATCCAAGTTCGTGACCATTGCGCCATGGAGGAGAGATGATCCCAGATGATGGCTGATCCTGCTGCAGCCATCAGGGGGGCCCTGACTCCACCTCCACCCATGTACCACATCTTACACCCGCCCACTAGTATAGGATGGAGCTAGTTAGTCATTCAAATGCTTGTACTACCCTTTTGCCTATAGACTATACATCGAGAGGGGTGACTCTTCAACAGGCTCAGACCTCTCGAGCTACTCCAGCCTACTACAGCTCCCAGACAGAAGGCAGACAGAGTCTGCTCACTGACTTCTTCGTTCCACTACGTGCAACAGCCCTCCCCCCTCAACTCACACATCGAGAGGGGTGACTCTTCAACAGGCTCAGACCTCTCGAGCTAGGAGACGACGCCGTGCTATATGACATCGGGCCCTGAGACTTCACCGACACCAGATTGCAGAGATCCAAGTTCGTGACCATTGCGCCATGGAGGAGAGATGATCCCAGATGATGGCTGATCTTGCTGCAGCCATCAGGGGGGCCCTGACTCCACCTCCACCCATGTACCACATCTTACACCCGCCCACTAGTATAGGATGGAGCTAGTTAGTCATTCAAATGCTTGTACTACCCTTTTGCCTATAGACTATACATATAGCACTCCATACACACCAAAACCCCCTCCTCTAAAAAAAAAAAAAAAAAAAAAAAAAAAAACTTTCATAGGTATCTCTACATGCATACTACAGAGATCTATATCAGCTTTACCAGTACTTTCAGCACTTTTATCTTTTCCGATTGACAGAAGATGCACCCATGTACATTGATTTGTCTCATAGGCCAAGTTTTGCCTCCTAATAGACATAAAATCTCTCTCTCTCTCTCTCTCTCTCTCTCTCTCTCTCTCTCTCTCTCTCTCTCTCTCTCTCTCTCTCTCTCTCTCTCTCTCTCTCTCTCTCTCTCTCTCTCTCTCTCTCTCTCTCTCTCTCTCTCTCTCTCTCTCTCTCTCTCTCTCTCTCTCTCTCTCTCTCTCTCTCCCCCCCTCTCTCTCTCTCTCTCTCCCCCTCTCTCTCTCTCTCTCTCTCTCTCTCTCTCTCTCTCTCTCTCTCTCTCTCTCTCTCTCTCTCTCTCTCTCTCTCTCTCTCTCTCTCTCTCTCTCTCTCTCTCTCTCTCTCTCTCTCTCTCTCTCTATATATATATATATATATATATATATATATATAACCTGACATTGTTTTTTTCCTTGTATTATTATACATACCTACATGTTGGGTGGAGAGGAGAGAGGAAAAAATTGACTAAAAAAGAAGAGCACACATAAGCCCAAAAATCCAGAACTTATTAATTATACCTCTCTCTCTCTCTCTCTCTCTCTCTCTCTCTCTCTCTCTCTCTCTCTCTCTCTCTCTCTCTCTCTCTCTCTCTCTCTCTCTCTCTCTCTCTCTCTCTCTCTCTCTCTCTCTCTATATATATATATATATATATATAAAACCTGACATTGTTTTTTTCCTTGTATTATTATACATACCTACATGTTGGATGGAGAGGAGAGAGGAAAAAATTGACTAAAAAAGAAGAGCACACATAAGCCCAAAAATCCAGAACTTATTAATTATACCAAAAATGGGGCAAGCAAATTTTTTTGTAGGAGCACGTAATGGAAAGTACGTTCCATACGGAACGTTCCTAACACATTTGCAATGCATTCCGATCCAACTACGGTTTTTAGGTACTGAACGTTTTTTTTTAATTAAAAAAACACGTACATCTTTATACATACACAACACTAGCATGAACTCACAAGAAGCTATACAAACAGAGTTTCTATCACTTTTGGAAATGATGGCCAAATGCAACCATAATGAAGTCAAGCACAAGATGCAAACAAAACATAAGAAAAGTTAAAGAGAATGCATAGTAAATAGGCTAGCCGCTACACATAACTATCAACTACTCTGCAACTCGAACAAAGAATCCGCTAGTCAAAATTCAATATTCACTTATACGACAATCATATTTACCGAGATGAATCCAAGCAAATCCCAAATTTAATCTCAAATGGAAGTGTGTTGGAAATGTGAGCAACCTTCCGCTAGGGAGCTCAATATCCAGAGAAATTTACAAAAAGAAGATCAAAGATTGATCAAAGGCTGGTCAAACTGGTCAAATTTTGGAAGATGATTATATTTACATGTTCTTGAAGAGCTAAGAGAAAGCTATCCAATCATATATAAGACATAGGAAGTTGGCAAGCAAATCCCAAATTCACCCTCAAATGGAAGTGTGTTGGAAATGTGAGCAACCTTTCCACTAGGAAGCTCAGATCATTCATCTATGGGATGAAGTCGAAGTAGAAGCGAAGCGATTAGAACAAAGAGGATTAGGATTATATATAGGATTATATATAGAAGCTCCAACAAGCTCAAAGTGCTTCCTTATCTTCACCAAGAGGTGGAGTTGAAAGTACTCACGCAAGAGGGGCCAATGTTCCTATAACCCAAGGAGGGGCTACAACTTCAACTACAATTCAAAGACGTAATGCTACAGCTATATCAAGAAATAGAAGAGATTTGTCCATTAGTAGGTTCATCACCTTGCATATCAAGAGTGCAACAGAAACATGGATAAAATTGGACATATTGGGAACAAAAAAGACTCAACAATCTCTTATTTCTCTAATTATTTTGTTCTTTCAAGTAGACATGAGCAACTCTACATCAATGACAAAGCACATTAACAAGTTTCGGAGATATTAAGCTTGGTACAATAGATATAAACTTGGTATCTTAGCAACAATAGAAGAAAATCTGAATATACAAGCTAATACTCATAATAATCAACTTGCATACAAGATGTGTGATGAAGACTACAAGCAACCACTAAGAAGGACTCCAAATCTGCCAAAATTTGCTCACAACTTGCTCCTAGTTGAAAGCCCTAACTTCAAGCATGAGAGGGCTTCAAACTTAATGTAGATGGTAGCCTAAAGTTTCCCCATTATATAGCCTTATAAATCCCATAAAAAATCTTCCAAAAAAGGATTAAAGCAAGCCTCTTGAAAAATCCGGTGCAATTCTCAAGATTATGCTTTTCTTTTTCTCTTTTTTTCCTTTGTTGCTTTTTGGATTGCCTTTGGTGAGATATAATCATAGGCATTGGATTTGATACTTTCACACTTTAAATCACAACATTGATTCAAATTTAGATGAAAAACTAATTTTCAACAAAAATTAAGGCTCGACTTTTGAAAGGGTTAAAGGTTAGATGGGTTAATGCCATATATCAATAAAAAGCTCTTGGTGAGTACTTTAAGAATATAAAATAAAAAATTTTCACGATCTTTGACAAAAAATCGACTAAGTCTCAAACTAGGGTGTGCTAGAATTTTGGCATTCCGAGATTGTTTTCCAACAATCCCTCCTCCCCCCCCAAAATGTTATAATGACATAAGGTTTAATTATCTGCACAACTCCTAATGTTTGTCTCTAGATAATGCTTTGGTAAATATATCTACTACATTCTCACTTTTAGGAGATAAGCTCAATCTACTTCTTTGATACTTATTCATGAATATAATTGATAATGATCTTCAATATGCTTTGTCCTAGCATGATGAACACGATTCTTTATAATAATAGTAGTTCGATGATTATTTGAAAATGTTCACATAAGAAGATGAACATGAACATCAAGATAACTTAAGATAAAATTATATGCTATCAAATAGGTTCAAGTGTAGCTATAAAGGCAACTGTATACTCTACTTCATTGAAGTTATAGCCATTGTTGTTTGTTTCTTAGAAAGCCATGAAATAAGACATTCTCCAACATGAAGATAATAGCCATTTGTACTTCTTTTTGTGTCTTTGTTGAGTGGCAATCAAAATCTGCAAAACCTTGAAGTATAAAATATCACTACTTTAGAAAAACCATAGCATAACTCAAAGTTCCTTTCAAATATCTGAAAATTTGTTTTCTTATTTTCCAACGAATCTTGAGAGGTTTGTGCATGAACCTTGACATTAGAAACTGCAAATTGAATAGTTGAACAAGTATCACAAACATAGATCAAGCATCCAACTGCTTGACTATAAAGTGTAGCATCAAAAGGTTTAGAATCTACATCTGCTTGCAATAACACATTAATATTTATAGATGTTTGCATAGTTAGAATCTCATATTTCAAATCTTCTAATAGTCTTTCAATGTACTTTTGTTGTGTCATATGGATACAATCATCTTGAACATGAATTCAAAGCCAAGGTATAAGATA
>CM035420.1:114731163-114906163 GCA_020310875.1 Ceratopteris richardii
TAAGTGAGCCACAAGCTGAAGCATAAGGCACATTTTGCATATCATTGATTGCTTCTTGTGTTTTGGGACAATCTTCCTTGGAAACTTTAACATATGGCTGCAATGGCACTCCAAGAGGCTTTGCATCAGCCATGTTAAATCTGTCAAGCACCTTTTCAATGTATTTTTCCTGCGACAAATACAATATGTGCTGGTCCCTTTGTCTTCTAATCCTCACTCCAAGGACATGCTCTGCTGCCCCAAGGTCTTTCATTGAGATAGCAGATTTCAGCTGCTGTTTAAGAGCATCAATGGTGTCTCTTTTCTTACCAGCAATCAGCATATCGTCAACATATAAGACAAGAATAATAGAGCTTCCATCTACATCAGTTTTCGTATACAAACAGTGATCAGCATGGCTTCTTTTATACCCTTGTTTGAGCATGAAAGCATCAAACTTCTTGTACCATTGTCTAGAAGCTTGTTTCAGCCCATACAAGCTTCTATTGAGCTTACATACCAAATGTTCCTTTCCAAGAATAACAAACCCCTCTGGCTGTTTCATGTAAAGCTCTTCATCAACATCACCATGCAAGAAAGCACATCACCATGCAAGAAAGCTGTAGGTACATCCATTTGGTCTAATTCCAAATCAAGAGCAGCTACTATTGCAAATAACACTCGCAAAGTGGTCATCTTCAGTGTTCACCATAGGAGAGAATACTTCTTGGAAATCTATGCCTTTGGTCTGGGCATATCCTTTTGCAACCAGCCTTGCTTTGTACTTGGGTTTTCCATCAACTGTTTTGATTTTATACACCCATTTGTTAGGAATGGCTTTCCTTTCTTTGGGTAATTCAACCAAATCCCAAGTATCATTAGCATGCAAAGCTTTAATCTCTTCCTGCATAGCAAGCTCCTACTTGCTGCTGTGTTCACATGCCTTTGCCTCTTTGTATGTGAGAGGCTCACCTTCATCTGTCAACAAAATGTAATGCAATGAAGGATCAAATCTACTCACATTCCTTCTAAGACGAGTAGATCTTCTAACCCAATGATCCACATTGTCAGGCAATGGGTCTACATCAGGTGGTATGATCAAATCATTATTATTAGGCTGCTGTCCATTGTTTCCAGCACCATTTTCAGCATTATTATTCGGCTGCATATGCCCTTCAGGAGCCTCATTTTGCTGTCCAACATGTTCTGGCTCAAAAACCACTGGACCGTCAACATTTTCAGTCCTTTGTGGTGCATCCTGATTCCTGAGGGTCAAAATTGGACCTAACAGGTGGCTGGTCATGCTGAAATCTTACCCTTTTATGGTTATCTTTTGAGGCACAATTGTTTTGAAGCAGCCTTGCCTCATTAAAAACAACATCCCGGCTGCGTACGACCTTCTTGAGCTGAGGTATCCAAATCCTGTAGCCCATTTCACCTTCTTCACCATATCCCATGAAGAGGCCTTTAAAGGACTTAGCATCAAGCTTGTTTCTCAGCCAGTGTTGCATACGCAACGCGTTGCGAACCTTCGCAACGTACGCAACGCAACGTCGCGTTGCGTACGCGTTCGCAACGCGTTGCGTATAAATTTAAAAAAAAAGGGCCCTTCCAGCGGGCCGAAAACGGCCCGCTGGAGGGCCCTTTCTCATTTCATTCCAGAGCAGTGGAGCACTCAGAGCACTCAGCAGGGTTGCGGGCAGAGACAAGTCGAGAGAGAGAGAGAGAAAGAGAGAGAGAGAGAGAGAGAGAGAGAGAGAGAGAGAGTTTACAGCACTGAGCAGTCACCCATCATGCCTAGAGCTAAACAAGGCTGTTGGCAATATGTCACAAGCCAAGGAAAGTTTGGAACAGGAGGTAGTGAGAGATGGACCTGCAATTTGTGTGGGTACAAAGGGACAGGAGGGGCAGATAGAATAAAAGCACATTTAGCACGTTTTGGAGGTATAGGAGTTGGTCCTTGCTCTAAACCAATGCCAGAGAAGATGAAAGAAGAGCTTTTGGAATGGGTTGCAGCACGGGAAATGAGAAGAGGGGTTAGAGCATCAACAGAAACACATAGTAGTGCACAGAGCTCTATTCCTCCAGGACATTCATCCCATGCATCAGCATCTCAAGGGGAGTTTCCTTCAGCCCCTCTTGTCGAGGACTTGGAGACAGAGGGGGTAGCACATGCATCAGAGCAGCAGCAAAAGAGACCACGGGAGAGTCAGAGCATTGCTACGGGTCGTGGCAACCTACATGCATCATCCATACGGGCTAGTTTGCAAAAGCAAGGGAAGCAGGAGGCCACCCAAGGTATTATGAGGCTCTTCATTAAATGTGGTTTAAGTTTTAATGTGGTGCGCACTCCCGCATGGAAAGAGGCCATGAAAATGGTGAGTAGGCTTGGGGTTGAGTGGGAAGGGCCTTCTTATGAAGAGCTAAGAGGAAGTGAGCTGAGAAGAACAAAAGAAATTGTGCAAAAGCAATTGGAGCCTATGGCGGAGACCTGAAAGAAATATGGCTGCACTTTGATGTGTGATGGATGGACAGACATTAGGAAAAGAAATGTATATAATATACTTGTTCATTGTTGCAAAGGTACCATGTTCCTACGTGCCATTGATGCATCTACTCCAGGCCTATCCATCACAGGGGAGTACATTTTTGGACATATCAGACAGGCAGTCTTGGAGATTGGAGTGCAGAATGTTGTCCAAGTCATAACGGACAACGGAAGTAATTGTGTTTCCATGGGGCGGATGTTAGAGCAGGAGTTCCCATCCATTGTATGGACTCCATGTGCAGCTCATAGCATAGACTTATTGATTGAGGATGTTGGGAAGGTCCCTTGGATACATGAGATTTTTTCCACATGTCAGAGAGTGGTCACCTTGTTCACGAAGAGGCCAAAGTTGCTTTCCATTTTCAGATCATACAGTGATTTGGAGCTTCTTAGGCCAGCAAAGACCAGATTTGCTTATATGTGCATTGTGATGGAGAGATTGCTTCGAGTGAGGCAATCACTTATGCAGACAGTTGTTTCTCAGGAGTGGCTTGCATGGAGTGGCCATACATGCAGTAAAGCAGAGTCAGTACGCATTACATGTTTGAGTGACAGTTTTTGGAGAGAGGTAGAGGCTTTGGTGGGAGTGATGCAGCCTCTATACTCCATGCTACGCATTGTTGACATGGAGGGGAGTACTATAGGCCTCGTTTACGAGTATATGGACCGTGTTGGGGCGTCCCTTGCTCGATGCACTTCTATTTCTTCAGACAGGTATGCCATATGCATTTTGATAATGTTACATTCAAATTTTATTATTCTTATTTATATTACCAATCATCAATGACATGTCACCTACATTCACATTGATTCTTGATTCTTGACTCTTGGATAAATAGGCTTGATGAGATTAGATCTATATGGAGGGATCGATGGGGTTGGTTCCATCGACCGATTCATGGTATGGCTCACATTCTACACCCATTATGGAGAACTGAGAGGCAGATGTTGGATCATGAGCTTGACAGTGCATGGACTTCATACATAGGTAGATTATATCCTGATGATATTGATATGCGCTTGACACTTGAGGATCAGCTCCTACTATTCCGGAACTATGGGGGTAGTTTTGGGAAAGATACCGCCATGCTCCGGTCTAGTCAGTTGTCACCTGTGTCTTGGTGGGAGAAATATGGCCTATCTGCACCTGAGTTGGTAAGTAGTAAGTACAAACTTCTAAGTTTCATTTAAATTTTAATTCATAATTTTGAACTCATAATTCAAGCAAATAATGCATACTTTTTATGGAACATGCAGAGATCAGTTGCCATCCACATTCTTTCACAGGACTGTAGCGCTAGTCCATGTGAAAGAAATTGGAGCACTTGGGCCCTCTTCCACACAAAGAAGAGGAATCGCTTATCTACTGCACAGTTGGAGCGGCTAGTATATTGCCACTGCAACTTGCGCCTTTTGGAGAGCGGAGGTCATACAGCAGATGTGCGACAGGTCAACATTGACCACATTGACATAGAGAAGGTCCATGAGATGCCTACTATACCTTCAGAGGAGTTGGACCTTTACAGCATGTTATATCAGGAGTTGACCGAGCCACAGCATCAGACTCGCTCTCAGAGACGTACTCGATCACGAGCCGTAGCATTTGCAGGGGCCTCTACTAGTTCCGCTCCACATGGTAGAGAGGATGAGGATGAGGATGAGGATGAGGATGAGCCTGATGAGGATGAGTTTTCATCAGATACTGAGTCAGATTCTGATGATTGACTCTTGGACTGACTTATATTTGTATATTTATTTGGACATGTCACATGAGTCATGACTCATGACTGATGAGTCATTGATCAGTCATCAGTGGTTATGGACATTGGATATGTATTTATGACATCAGACATTTAGATGATAGTATGATTGTCTTGACTCTTGACTTTTATTTTGACTCTTTGAGATGACTCATGTACCTAGATTTTGCATTATAATTGATTATTGTATTTTGTGGCATGCCGCATGTGCTCATTGCTCACTTCCAAGTTCCATCTCCATTCTTGTCACTTGAGTATTTAAGGGTGATTTGTGAATTTATTGAGTATTCCTATGAAGTTTGAAATGTGATCTATATTAAAAGTTAATGTGCATTCACATTGTGATCAAATTTCTAAGTTGAAATGCAGGTCAGGTGTCGACGTCAAATGATCTATATATGAAATGTTTAAACGTTGATATATAATGCTTATGTGTGTTTTTGCATATATTAAAGCATTTATAAGAGGATTTATACAGTTAGGGTATTGAAAATCTAAAAAAATAATAAAAAATTGATTAAAAAAATTGAATTATAGGCAACTTTATCGCAACTTTAGGTTCGCAACTTCATCACGTTGCTAACGCGTTGCTAACGCGTTGCCTACGACGTTGCCATCCCGTTGCTAACCACACTGTTCTCAGCTCACTCCTTATATGCACAAACGCCTCGCAGCCAAAGACACGTAAGTGATCATATGAAGCAGGTTTGCCAGACCAAACCTCTTCAGGGATGTCACCTTTTAAAGACATGTGAGGGGATCTATTGCACACATGTACTACAGTTTTGAGTGCCTCTCCCCAAAATCCATGAGGGAGATTAGCTGTGGACAGCATGCATCTCACCCTCTCACAAAGTGTCCTATTGTAACGTTCAGCCACACCATTAGAAGAGGGGCTGTATGGAACAGTAAGCTCTCTCTTAATGCCCAAATTTTCACAAAATTTCTGAAATTCAGCACTAGTATACTCACCACCATTGTCCGTACGCAAGCATTTCAGCTTTCTACCTGTTTGGGTGGTCACAAATGCATGAAAACGCTTAAACGCAGCAAATGCTTCATCCTTTGATTTAAGCAATTGAACCCAAATTTTTCTAGAAAAATCATCAACAAAGGAGATGAAATATAAAGCACCCCCCATAGATTTGGTGGGCATGCTACATACATCAGAATGAACAAGATCAAGTACACAAGACTTACGAGACACACCAGAATAAAAGGAACGTTTTACTTGCTTTCCATATTGACATTCATTACAAAAGTCAAGCTTTGTGCCTTTAGCATCAAGCTTCTTTAAGTTACAAAGCCTAGTGAGACCCTTTTGGCTCATATGGCCAAGTCTCTTATGCCACAACTCCATATGGGAGTGAACTTCAGCCAAAGCAATGAACTTGCCTGATAAGGCCTTTCCATGCAAGCAATAGAGAGTTCCCTTCTTTGTGCCTTTCACAATCAGCCTTGAACCTTTAGTCATTTTCCATGATCCTTTCTCAAAGAGAATGCTATAACCATGCAAATCCATTTGACCCACAGAAAGCAAGCTCTTCTTGATCCCTGGTACATAACGCACATTATGCAAGACCAGCTCATTAGTGCCATTTGTAGCGAAATGCACTGTGCCAATACCCTCAATGGAACATGCATGATTGTTTCCAAGGTATACATGGCCATGGCTGCCTGCAATAAAAGTAGAAAAACACTCCTTGATAGGAGTCACATGGAATGAAGCACCAGAATCTACTATCCAAGTTTGGGCCAATGCATCATTGACGGTCAGCAAAGCATCTATGACATCACTCTTAGTGATTGACATGTCCTGTGCATGAACATTTAGAGAAGGATCAAATGCATGAGTGTCATCAGCTGAGAAAGTAGCGCATAAAATGTCCTCTGCATCTGACAGCTCCTCTATGACTACACTAGACGCCACATTGGCCTTCTCCTTGTCCTTTTGGCTGTCCTGTGCATCAGTCTTGTCTTCTTTCCTGTCCTTCTTCTTATCTCCAAAATTCTTCTTCCTATCAAGCTTTGCTTTGTAATAGCGAGAATCGGGTTTCTTGTGACCTTTCCTGCCACACTGATAGCATGTCACATCATTGCTTTTGCCTTTGCTGCTATTCCCCCTTTCCCTCCTTTTACTCTTATTCCTCTTTGCATAATTACTCTTCTTATCTGTCCTGCCTCTAACCATGTTGGCTGAGCTGCCTCCTTCTCCACCTGCTTTTCTCCTCATCTTTTCATTAAGAAGAGAACCCCTAACACCATCAAAAGCCAAGTTGGGGTTATTGGACAATGAGACTACCAATGTCTCCCAAGAGTCGGGCAATGTCATAAGCAAGAAAATGGCTTTAAGCTTATCATCGAAAGGAGGCATTCCTGAGTCCTGCAACTGTGACAAAGTACCTGTAAACGATGACAAGTGTTCAGCTTCACTCTTGGACTCATCAAGCTGCATGCCAACAAGCTTCCGCATCATGTGTACTTGGTTAACAGGTGTAGTATTTTCATACGTCGCCTTGAATTTTGCCCATAACTCAAAAGCAGTGGTCAAACCTTTGAGATCTACTAGAATCTCATCGGATACAGCCATCTTAATGTATATAATGGCCTTCTTGTTCAAAGTAAACCATGGATCTTCCGACATGTCCTCTGGTTTCTCTGCCTCCAATGCCCTGTCACAATCCTTCAAGAAGAGGATTCCCTGAATTCTCTCCTTCCATAAGTCAAAACCTGTTCCCTCAAACCGTCGAATCTCAAATAGATTCTTCACATCTGAAGAGGATGACGCCATAGTTGCACAATGAAAAAACCTGCTGGAATTTTGGGCAAATGCACCAAAATCAAAGTGCAGCCTCCAAAAATGATGCATTACAGCTCCAAACGGTCACAGGCTCAATTTGGGACAAAAATGGGGTGATTTTTGGCACAAAACTGATCTCTGAATTTTCTGCG
Organism: Ceratopteris richardii; assembly: GCA_020310875.1. NCBI lineage: Eukaryota > Viridiplantae > Streptophyta > Polypodiopsida > Polypodiales > Pteridaceae > Ceratopteris > Ceratopteris richardii. The sequence goes on from CM035420.1 coordinate 114,738,403, forward strand.
CAGAGATTTCAGAAACTCAATTTATGCTCAAAAACAACTAATTTTGTTGTTTTTAACCTCAAAGAATGTACATAAGGCTAATACTCAGCCTTTAGATGCATGTAGGAGCAAAAACCCCAATTTTTGCCACTGTTTTACAAGAAATTATGGCAAAATACTCCACAACTTCTCATACATAGGTCAATTTTGCTGAAACTATAGAAATTACAGCAAAATGTATCTCCCACTATGTGTGCTCAGCCAGTTGAGAGTGAGAAGACCTGCAAAAACTCAGAAATTTGCTGGAAAATCTGATATTTTGCTGAAAAACACCTGTTCTTGCTGGAAACTTTGAGATTTTGCTGAAAAACACCTGTTCTTCGCCATAAAATCAGAGAAAAATCACTTTCTTCGCGACAAAAAGCTGGAACATCACTGAAAATGATGGTACAGCAGATTTTGGACCCTTTCTTCGCGATGAAACCTGATGATTTTGCCAAATGGTGAGTGTATGCTGCTGTAGAGAACCTGCGCAGCAGATTTGAGGCCCAATATAGGCTCTGATACCAGTTGTTGAGCTGAGGAGATGTGCTCAGGTGATGCAGCAACAGTGGTAATACCCCCCTTGGCTGAGTAGAAGGGCTGGAGGTGCAAGGAGCAGCCCACGCAGCAGATAGACAGAGATGGAGAGAGAGAAATTCGAATTTGGAGAGAGGAAGCTTGTTTGGGGGCTTCACTAAAGAAAGAAGTGAGCCCTAAGTTTATTTGAGTTCACTTTTATAGGACCTGGCCAAGTTCACATTGAACTTGGCCAAAAGAATAAATAATGAGTACATTAAGCCTTATAAAAGGCCTATACAAATGTGTACAAATAAGGGGGTCATTTAGGACCTTTACCCCAACACTCATCAAGTTCATGATCAGAGTGCATCTAAAATGCCACGCACAAAGAGCATGAGTTTCGCGGGTGCCAATGCCTCTCCCTCTTTTTCACGCCATCCAACACATTCAAAGATCCCCGATAGTAATATATTCATGAGAGGCAATATAAAGGCTGGAGTGCAAAAGCAACATATGGAAGATGCCACTAGAGAGTTGACCAAACTCTTTATTCAGTGTGGCATTCCATTTAATGTTGCTAATACTCTTCCATGGAAGAGGGCAATGAAAGCCGTTAGTAGAATAGGTGTTCCTTGGGAGGGCCCTACGGGACAAACCTTGCGCACTACTCAGCTCTTAAGGCAAACAAAGCTGGTAGAGACTGAAATGTTATCCCTAAGATCTGTATGGGAGAAATATGGATGCTCTATTCTATGTGATGGCTGGTCGGACATTCGTAGAAGGAATGTTTATAACATCCTTGTGTCCTCTTGCAAGGGCACAATGTTTTTACGTGCTATACCGGCCCATGCACCAAGCACAGTAGTGACAGGTGAATTCATATTCTCACATGTTAGGAAAGCCATTGAAGATGTGGGAAGTGAGAATGTAGTGCAAGTTGTGATCGACAATGGGTCCAACTGCGTGTCGATGGGGCATATGATTAAAGAGGCATACCCCAAGATTACATGGACACCATGTGCATCCCACAGTTTAGATTTGCTTATGGAAGACATTGGGGCACTTCCATGGGTGAAATCGATCCTTGATAAAGCAAAATTCATTGTGAAATTTGTCACTAGTAAGCCAAAAGTATTGAACATCTGTCGTGCCCACTCTACCTTGGATTTCCAGAAACCCTCTATCACACGGTTTTGTTACATGTATATAGTACTTGATAGAGTCCTTAGAGTAAGAAAAGGGCTTCTACGTACGGTGGTGGCGGAGGATTGGTACAACATTCAGGAGGTTAGAGGAGGAGACACTCTCTTCACACAGTTCTCAGCGCTCGTTATGGGGGATGATCAGTTTTGGACGAAGGGGGATACGTTGGTAGCTTCCATTCAGCCAGTGTACAGTGTTCTTCGCATCACAGATATGGAGGGAAGCACACTTGGTCTTGTATACGAGTACATTGATCGTACACAAGAAAGCATCCAGAAAGTTATCGGACTCTCGAACATTGAGTAAGTTTGTGATGTATCATGTACTAAATTCTAATAGTAATTTAGTCATGATTCATATGTTTATAACTTCATTGTTTATTATATTATATATAGGAAGACCAGTTTATGTGATGCAGTGAGAAAAAAGATGGGATTGGTTTCATAAACCAATCCATGCCATTGCTCATATTCTTCATCCATTATGGAGAAGTGAGCAACAATTTACAGACATTGAGCTAGAGGATAGCTGGATTGACTACATCATGCGATGGAGCGGCGGTGACGTTGGTATCTTGTCACAGTTAGAGAGTGAGAGATTGCAGTTCCGTAGAATGGAGCGCTACTTTGGACAGCCCACTGCACGGCTACGCGAGAACCAAGTTGCTCCGGTCACATGGTGGGAGAAATATGGAGTGAATACCCCACTATTGGTAAGTATTTTTAAAATTTGAATCTTTCAAAATCCATTTGAATTTTGAATCTATTTTTTATGAATCATGATCTATTATTTTTTTCATGAATCATAGCGAAAATTAGCCTTGCGAATTCTTTCGCAAGATTGTAGCACAGGCCCTGCAGAGAGGAACTGGAGTACATGGGCTCTATTCCATACGAAAAAAATGAATAGATTGAGTCCTAAACAACTTGAGAGATTGGTTTATTGTCATTGTAACCTCAAGTTGTTAGAGACTAAAGGGATCAACATAGCCACACTACAAGTAAGTTCTAACTTTGAAGTTTTATGAAAGCTTAAAGCTATTTACTAAGGTCTAGACTTAATTTTGATTAAAAAACTGAATTTTGCAAGTAAATGTTGATCTAGTTGATATTGGTAAAGTCAAAGATATTCCTCAAATCCCTCAGGAAGAGAGGGATATCTTTGCCATGCTTGCAGAGGAGCCTCAGAGATTTGTGTGACAGACTCGTAGCCGCACTCGAAGGGGTAGGTAAATTGTAAATTTGTAATGATATTTAGTATTATGTAAGTTGTAACACAAGTATGCCCATTGTTATGATTTACTCTCATATATATACATTGTTTATGTAGGTGATCCATCATTACCATCCACTAGCCAGCATCCACAAAAGTATGTTTCAAGAAGGGGTGGACCACGTCGTGGAAGGGGTGGTGGATCCTCTGCCACTCAGAGAGATCACCCAGTTGTTCGAGAGGATTGGGAGCAGGATTCAGCCTCATCTTCTAGTGGAGATGATGACGTCGGACGAGAGATTGCTGAGATTGAAGCTACATTTGGACATACAGAGTCACATAGTACATCTTCATGGGCTAGCACATTTGATGATGAGCCCATAGAAGATGTCTCTATCGAAGACATTGCAGAGTCATCTTAGACTTTAGTTTGTATAGCATGCTTCATATTTTTTGGACATAATCAGTGGTCACTAGTGTGATAGTATCATAGTAATCATTTGGATGATGGATCATGGATGTATCTTGTTGGATTTAGACTTATGAGATGGTTTTAGCGTTTATGACCATTGACATTCACAGTTCATCATTCATATATACATTCTGCTCTAGTATTGTGACTTGTCTTCTAAGTTCTAAGTTCTATAAGGTTGTAGATTAAGTTTTTTATGTGTTTTTAATACTAGATATATAAATGAATGCTAGACATGCATTATTCATAGTTTATTTGAAAAAAAAAAAATTTAATGTTGCAACAAAATATAATACTCATTTTTTATTTCCATTTTTTTAGTACCCTACGTACTAAACGTTTTAAAACCCGTTTTTAAAACTCGTTTTTAAAACTCACTTTGTACTATGATATATATAATAATAAATATTTAAATTAAATTTTAAAAAATAAAGAAATAGATATAATAATAATAAAAGTAATAATAATAATAATAAACATAACAGAACAATAGACTAAAATAAAACTATAAATAAAGAGCGAAAGAACCCCCCACAAAATACCTTATCATTAACCAATATAAAGTTCCCCTTTTCTATTGAATTTACTAATGATTAATTTGAACACATGAAAAGAAGAACCATAAATGAACCTGTTACAAAGTAAGAAAGTCCTTAAATTCTTTGAAACTTTCTTGAATGAATACCCTTTTTGAACAAGCAAAGAGGTTAGTTGACAACACTGAACTACAAATGAAGACAAGCTTGAACATAGATGAGAAAATCTAAACAATTGAGAGCAAACAACGCCATACTTTGCTAAATGAGAAATATTTGAATCAATGTAAGGCATTCGTATCATGTTAATGCTAGCAAATTCCGGTTCTAATCTTTTATCATAAATGTCTATTTCCAAACCAAAGGGAGGTTGAAATATTTTTAGATCTAGGAAAGCCCAAGATTCACCATGTGAAGTACAATTCAGCTCACAAAAATTTTTGGGATAAATACCACCACCAAAAGCATCATTGTTTAAATACATAAAATCTTGAAAAGAACTAAAATCAGGAACAAACAGATCATCTAAAAAGCGTCTAATATTAGAAATTTTGTGTAAAACGATAGGACAAGTATTAGCTAAAACAAGCCTTCCCATAAATTCAAATTCATAAGTAAAAAAATGAAAATTAGCAAGAAAGACAGCACAATTTGTACCCATAGGAATTCCAATACATTGCTTGAATAAAGTATCACCAACTGAAATATACAAGTTTTCTAAAAGAAAATCTAGTCAAGGAAGAATGTCAGTTTCATCTACTATTCTAGTGTAATGTTTCTCTTTACTATCTATATCTACGGACTTGGATTTCAACCATAAATAATTAAAATGCAATGCAAATTTTTCTACCAAAAGAGTCTTACATCTATCTTTGGTGAATTTAAAAGAGAAAACTTTCCTAACTAAAGAAGAAATCCTATGTTTTAAATCATTCAAATCTAACTTTGTATACAAAGTGGTGAAGTCAAAAGTTTGAAGCCCCAAAACAGATTTTTCTTCTAGAGTTCTTGAAGAGTTGAGAGACTTTATTACAGGAATAACACCTAGAGAATTATCTAAGATCCAACTAGAGGAAGTTGGCACATCTGCATCTTTAAGTAATTCCTTCCAAATATCATGAATAGTAGGTAAAATGGCTTTAAAACCATTACTTAACCATTTGGAAACATCCCTGAGAGAAGTATTACAAGATGAAGCTATAAATCTCGGTTTGATAGGATTCTTATGGAATTTTCAAACTGTATATAAAAATGGTAAGTTTTGATACAATTTGAAACCATAAGATTTACAAAAATCTTGATGACTTGAAATAACTTCTCCAGAAGAAACATTGCAAAACTGATATGTAGAGGAGTGAGTTTCTTTCATAAGGCACTCTACATAAAACTTTTTACAAGTAAAAACAAAATTATTAGGACATTAATCCACATAAGAAATCACAAAGTTTCTATGAAAATTTTTTAGTGAAGTCAAATCACTTACCGATAAGCTATCTAATGAAGGGGAATTCATCTCTAAAGCTAAATCAACCTTCATAGAAACTTTCTTCATTACTACTGATTTCCAATGTGTAAAAAGGCTTAGGCATATGCTTATATCATTAATTAGCAATGTGTACACTCTACAAAGTAAATTACAAAAACATCACACATTGATTATTGACAAGACTCTAGACGAAATCATGAATGATTCTATTATAATTAATAACTTACTCTTATTTCTAATTGAATATACTCTTCGCGTGTTATCATTTATATAGATGCCTTGGATGCCACAAAAGGAGAATGGGAATTTATTGATAGAATCAAGCCTTTACCAAAGGGGAATCGGACACGAAAGTGTAAATTTTATGGTCATACTTGGGATAAAGGAGCAAATTGGATCGGGGCACATTTGCTTGGCCTCAAGGGCTATGTTGTTTGAAAGTGTGATAATGTACCTCAGCATGCATGTAGAAGAACATATGGTAAGGTACCATTATCAAAGCACTCTGAGGGAGAATCGTGTATTAGGAAATGTGGTGTTGGAGAATCAGCTTCAAGTGATCATCGTGAGCCTCGATATGGAGATTGTTCAAGTGGCCTTGCTTCAAAAAGATTCAAATTAGTGAAGGGCTCATTGGACAAGGTTTGGGAGAGTCGAGTTAGAGATGATGCATACAAGGTTGTTTGTCATTTTTTCTTTGCTTGGGAGCCCATACTTTATTCAAATGCTTCAAGCAATTGGGAGGGTAGGGCCTTCTTTCAAGCCTCCCTCATATCAAAGGTTAGGAGCTAAAGAGCTACATTCAAAATGTGATGCATAAAGAAAACATGGAGATTGGTCGCACCATTCATGTGATGGTTGGTCCGATACAAGGAAGAGACCAATCATCATTGTCATGGTGTCTTTCATATATGGCACGGTGTTCTTAAAATCTCTAGATACTTCATGTGAAGTGAAGGCTAGAGAATTCATCTTTGACATCTTGAAAGATATTATTTTGGATGTGGGACTCGATAATGTATTGCAAGTTTGCATGGACAATGCTTCAAATTGTGTAAGAGCAAGATATTTGGTGAAGCAAGAATGGCCACACATTTTCTATACAAGATGCAATTTCTGTTGCCTCTCTCTCTCTCTCTCTCTCTCTCTCTCTCTCTCTCTCTCTCTCTCTCTCTCTCTCTCTCTCTCTCTCTCTCTCTCTCTCTCTCTCTCTCTCTCTCTCTCTCTCTCTCTCTCTCTCTCTCTCTCTCTCGTTAGAGATGGGCATCCCTACCAAAACTATGAGCTCTTTAAATAGGGTACTTAAAAGTTAACTCCAAGGAAAATTTAATGATTGAACAGCCCGATTAAAAAAAAATCACCATATGAACCAACATTGATCTAGCTATGGAAAGTCTCCCAGGAGTATGAGAATGTCATAAGTAAAAGATTACGTCTAATATATCGTCAAAGGTAAGTGTACATGAATCTTGTACCTCTGAAAGGATACGTATGAATGAGGAAACGATACGTATGAATGAGGACAATGTTGGAAACAATGTCATATAAGTACATTGTCCATGGTTCATTTGCTCAAGATATCCCAGTTTACAGCATGTGGACTTTTGTATTACTCCCTCTACAACCAAAAGCGTGAGGCGACATGGATAAAAGAATAACATTTGTATATATGATAGTGTGAGTAAGCAGTGGCTTACGAAACACTTAACACATGTTGTCTAATCTTTCTCTATCTATCTCATCATTTGTATGATTGAAGTGTGGTATGTTCATGTTTTGTCCATATTGGAAGATTGCTCGAATTTGTGTTGTAAATCCTGGACCTATGGAACCATGAACCTGTGGTATTAGTTATGGGCCTACTAAATTTCCAACATTTGGTATCAGAGCATCCAAGCTCTCAAATATCCAGGTTCACAAGTTTCTAGAATTCCAAGTTTACAACATATGATTTAAGAGCATCTTCTAACATTTGACATACACACTTAATCTAGATGAGTAGAGATTTGAGAATTAGACAATTCAATCACATGTTTATTTACCAGTGTGGAGTATGAAATTGATGATATGTTAACTGCCGAATACTTTTGGAAGAGTATGAAAATACTTTACAAAAGTATTATTTGAAGACCAAGACTTGATGAAGAGAAGGCTACTTCAAATTCAAGGAAAAACAATGGTTTGGAGAAGATGAAGGAACTAGATCAACATCAAATCACAGGTATTAGTTTCTACTATCCAAATTGTCATTTGCAGGTCATATCTTAGAAGTGCAATTATGAAGAGATTTGAAGGATTGAAGAAGAGTTTTGGTAAACTTTCATTCTTTGAAAGTAAAAGCATTAGCTACATCAAAACAGTTTTTGATAAATCTCTTTCATGGCAAGAAAGCTTATCTAAGAAGACAAATTTGGAGATGGAATGAGTTTTGTTTTCAACCTTTTTTTTTTGTAAGTTGGTTGGATATCCATGTACAGAATTTGATATAGGTATACTAGAAAGGTAATTAAGCATTCAGCCAACTTAAGGAAAAAGTTGGTAAATTCAGTCATATCAATCACATTTAAAGCAGAGTTTTGATTCAGAGATATGAGAAGATGGTAAAACATGATTCTATATTCACTTCCATTTGTATACCATGTTTGTTTTGTCTCTTACTCTTAGCACTAGAGGAAGAGAAAAATTCATTCGAAGAAGTTAAGAATGCTTACTACTTCAAGATGAAGAGAACAAAAGGTATGGAAGAGAAGTTTGAAGATGTTGACATCATCATCAGGTGGAAGAAAGATGAAGAAGAAGAAAGTCAAACAATTCCAAAGGAAAGTAAGACTTCCTTTTCTCTTATATTTTCCATATACTTTTCCTACTTTTATCCTCTACATCCAAAGACAAGTCTACGAGAACATCTTGTGTAGAAGATAGTTTAAAGAAGAAGCAGTTTCTTGTTTTGCATTATACTTCATCATGATTTAGTAGATTTGACAAAGAATTGCATTGAGAGAAAGAAAAGCAGCAGATTTTGAAGATAACTTGTATGTTTTGACTCATATGTATGAGTTATGTATAAGTTGAAGATTTTGAGCAAGCAACTATATGTTCCCTCAAAAAATTAATGGAGTGTCAATTCAGAGCTACTTGGTATATGACAAGTTGCAGAGAAGTATATTTCTTCTTTATCTAACTCTTAAGGTAAAAGAGTATTTGTAGAGATGTTGGAGACTTGGAGTGAAGTTTTGTGTTTGGAAAAGGTACCTCATAATCTATATATTCAGTATTTTGAGAAACTTCAAAAAATTCAGATTTTTGATGTACTAGTCACATGAAGAATCTACTTTCTATGATTGTCTTGTTTTTTGTATACATGCTTCTATTCAAAAATGTGTTCCATTAAATCCTATCACTTGATTGAGAAGTGGAGTTAGCCAAAAGAAAGTCAAGCAGATACTATCACATTTCACTCGGGTAGAATATAACTTGAAGCTTTTAGAGTTCTCAAGGTGAGAAGTTTGTCCACTTATGTTTCAAGTAGGAGTTGCAGATTCTTGGAAAGGATTTGGTTAAAGAAAAGTTTTACAACATTTTGTGAGAAGCATGGACACTTAGAGACATTAAAGTAACAGATCAAACATTCATTCATTAAGGTTTGATGAGAGCAGATTCTACACAGGTATTTTGTTGGAAAGATCATAGATCTTGTATGATCTTGTATGATCTTGGAAGTATTTATGAGTCAGATATTATCCTTTGTTTGTGAAAGTTCTTTAACATTAGAAGAAGTAAGTTAAAGATTCACGTTCTATCAGATTTGTGTTGAAAATAGAAGAAGATACTTGTTATGTTGCAAAAGGTTATGAATCCTAAAATGCTTTCAGCAAGGTTTTTATGATAGATCAACTAACCTTATTCTAGATTTTGAGAAGTTGAAGAATAACGGGGAAAGCTATTGGCATGTGCACAATGCTAATAAAAAGGGTTCAAAAGTTTTGTTTCAAACACAGGTATTAATGTTATGAAAAATCAGATTTATGAAGGAAGAGGTTCCAGATTTCATTAAGTCTGATATATTTAAAGAATTTGGATACTAGTGTTAAATCATCAAGGGAGGTGATGAAACATGAAGACATATTTTTTAGCCATATGTGAAAGAATGCAGAGTCATACCTATAAGAATTCCAGGTATTCCTATATCAGGTATTCCTATATTTCCTTTGTCAATTTCTCTTTATGATTCCAGGTTCCAGAGTTATATTAAAGAGAAATTTGATATTTTAAGTATTCCTATATTTCCTTTGTCATAGCTAAAAGAATTCCAAGAAGGTTCCAGAGTTATATTAAAGAGAAATTCGATATTTCAAGTATTCCTATATTTCCTTTGTCATACCTAAAAGAATTCCAAGTATTCCTATATTAGGTATTCCTATATTTCCTTTGTCAGTTTCTCTTTATGATTCCAGCTTTGAAAGAAGAAGGAAGAAGGAGAATGTCAAGAGAAAGTTCCTGTTAGGTGTTCCTATTCAGAAGAAGGTTCTAGAGTTCTATTAAAGAGTAAATTTGATATTTCAAAAAGGTACGTTTTCAAAAGTGCGCACATTTATGTTTATACCAAATTCTGAAGGAAAGAGGTATGAAGGACTTCCAGTTAGAACAAGGATGATGACAAGATGACATCATAGATATAAAATTTTGATGAGACTAATGAGTTGAGTTGACTTGAGTTCAGTCAAAGGTGGACCACCTAGTGGTCATAATACACTAAGTTGTGAGTTGTCAATCACAAGTCCCAAGATTCAGTTCTTGATTATGTTTAGTGTATTTACATGACACAGAAGAAGTACGTTGAGAAACCTTTTGTAAGGTAAATGCAAATATGTGGATCCTAGTGTATGTTATCAGGTTTGAGAAGTCGGGAGATAACAGGTTCAGAGTCAGTACATGCTATATTTGTTGTCAAGCAAGTGATTGCTTGATGAGTACACTATTGGATATCTAGTTTGCATATTTTCTCAAGTATTATGGTTCATATTCACCAAGTTCAAGTTTTTGAAGTTTGAAGAAAAGTCAAATTCAGTTTTGAAGAAGACTTTCGAAGAAAAGGTTTGAAGGTCAATTTGGGGAATACAAGTTTGAAGCTTATGAAGTTTGCAAATGAAGTTACATGTTCAGTTCATTTTGTACCAATATGACATTGCAAGGGGGATTGTTGGAAACAATGTCATATAAGTACATTGTCCATGGTTCATTTGCTCAAGATATCCCAATTTACAGCATGTGTAGACTTTTGTATTACTCCCTCTACAACCAAAAGCGTGAAGCGACGTGGATAAAAGAATACTCTCAAAAAACCCGCCCAAAAGCGAAAAGATAGCGGACGGCTTCGCATAGATTTTGGGAAACAATTAGCGATGGCGTTTTTCCGTAGTGATCATAAGTTTGCGAACTTGTTTTTATTGTGCTTTTCAAGGGATCACAAAACTATATAAGGAAGCCATAGGCTCATTGTGAATCATCACTCAAGACTCAAGCAAGAGTTCTTTCAGCTTGGAGGTGATCAAGGGTCATCCTACACCTAGTTCAATGCCAGGTTTGGTACCTCTATAGAGGTGGTGCTCTCAGCACATGGGGCAGCCATGGTGCTATCTTGGAGCATGTTGAGGAGCGGCTGTGGAGTTCTTCTTGGAGGAGAAGAGTGTGCTCACACTCTTGCTTATGGAGAGGACTCACTCATCAGCAACTTGGTGGTGTGGATAAGCCATCCACATGATGTATTTGAAGATTGTCTTCTACATGAAGATTTCGATTTACTTCAAAGACATTGGATGGTGGTTGACATAAGATTTACATCTTATGTTAAGAATTCAGGTACATATTCTCTTTATGCACACAGGTACTACTTCAAGTATACGGAAGTGGCATCCATATCAGGAGGAGTCCTATTCGGCATAGGTACAAGAGAATCAGTACATGTATGCTTTATGCATATTTGGATGAGGTGTTCGAGAAGGTATGTTCATATGAGTTTGAGGATTTCTGGCAGCAAACTTGTTAGCATTCTTTACTACTTTTGTAAGTATGTGATCTTTCACACACGTATTTGATTTAGGGTCTTCAATAGCCTAAGTTCATATAAGGGATTGCTGATTATCAGTTTTAGACTGATCCTTCCTCTTTCTGTCACTCATATTCACTCTTCTAGAACCTATTAGAGGTCACACATCTCATATATATTCAGATTTCTGTCCATACATCTGAATATGTTTATTACATTTGTACATACATCTATTTCTATTCACATAGAGTGGTTGAGAGTTTTGCTCCCACATTGTAAATTGACATTTGTATATATGATAGTGTGAGTAAGAGTGGCTTACGTAACACTTTACACATGTTGTCTAATCTTTCTCTATCTTTGTCTCATCATTTGTATGATTAAAGTGTAGTATGTTCATGTTTTGTCAATATTGGAAGATTGTTGGAATCTCTGTTGTAAATCCTAGACCTATGGAACCATGAACCTGTGGTATTAGTTATGGGCCTACTAAATTTCCAACAGACAAATGCTTTGTTTCACAATTTAACTCATCAAGATGCATATTGATGAGTTTCCTCATAAGGTGAACCACGCTCACATGTGTGGTGCTCACATGCAAGGCCTTATCTTTCTTCCATACCTCATATGCGGTGGTAAGCCCTTTCATATCAACAAGAAATTCATATGATACGACCATTTTAATGCAAGTAATAGCCTTCTCTTGATGAGGTTGGTCCATGTTGTATCTCTCACGATACTTAGACTTTTCTTCTTCAAGTGTTTCTTCATATTCTTTCAAGAAAAAAATACCCTATATCTTTACGTTTTAAAAAATCAATTTTGATATCTCAAGAATTAATAAAATCTGAAATTTCGAGGCACAATAAAGTTACAAAAGACTTCCAAAAATATATGGCCGTCAGCCTAAATACCTTACCTATGAAGTATGAACCGAGAACAATCCAAATCTTTGAGAATATGAAGGTATTTTTCTAAAAGAAAAAGATTTGAAAGTTGTTTAAACCTCAAGGAGCATAGAAGTAGGTAGCATAACCTCAAGAGATAATTTTTGCAAAATCCCTAATTTTTAGAAGTACATTAACCTGAAATTTCCTCAGAAATGGAAAAATATACATGCTTTATCTATATTTTTGACCCACAAAAAACAGAACATCAGCCCACAACTGCACTTGAACGAGGTCTCCTCTAAACATAGGTAACATAACTTCAACAAGGTAATTTTTGCAAAATCCCTAGGTTTTAGAAGCATATCAATCTGAAATTTGCTCAAATGAAAAAAAAAATACACATGCTACAACTGTAATTTTGACAAGAAAATCAGCCCACAATTTAAATACACAAGCTCCCACTTGAAAGATGGCTCTTCTCTGCAATATAGTGACCTGAAATTGAAAAACACAAAGTGGTAGTGTTGGATATGACCTATTGGAGTAGAGTTTGGGTTAAATATGTGTGATGATGGTTGATGTTAAAGAGACAGAGTGGAAATGTAACACAATCAATACTTTTTCCACCTGAAATTGCTTAGGTCCAAAACACCACTTACACTCCTATGGTGTACATATGATGACACTAATAAACGGACCTCTAATTCTAATTGCGTTCAATGACGTTCTTTTAGGTCCAAGCTCTTTAATAGCCGTCTTGTTCAGTTTAGTTAAATAATTCATCCTCACTCCTCTCTTTCTTGTGCATAAGCATTTCCCTTCATGACTTCCCATACAAATATTTGTGAGGATATTGTGGTAGGTGTGCATGAGGCAAGCTTCCTTGAGCAAGTGTTCTGCTAAGTTCTAGTCCCCATCAATATTTCACTCTCCATGGTGTACATATTTCGGACACTAGCTCTAACAAGTTCTTTTTGTTTCTCTGCAACCTCACTTGTGGACTCTAGCACTTTATGGATCCATAGGTGAATTTCATTTAATGGTTTCAAACCAAGCATTTGAACTATGATCTTTTCTCTTACACATTATCTGAAAGAAGTATGAAAGCAATCCTATAACTGTCACCAAAATATAAAATAGCTGAATGAGTACACCGGTACCTATTGAAACTTAGCTGACAATGTTGATTATGAGTATTTTTTTCACTATGAATGTGATGTTACTGACAAGGTTAACAAAATCACTTCTATTGATTACTATATAATGTTATCCTATGATCATTCAAATGCATATCTCACACATCCTATTGCATTCTATACATGCTTGATAGAGATAGAAGTGGTGCACACATAGATACTGCAGCTCTTACAAGGAACCTCGTGGAGATGCATAGCTGAATGAGTACACTGGTACCTGTTGAAACTTAGCTGACAATGTTTATTATAAGTATTTTATTCACTATGAATGTGATGTTACTGACAAGGTTAACAAAATCACTTCTATTGATTACTATATAATGTTATCCTATAATCATTCAAATGCATATCTCACACATCATATTGCATTCTATACATGCTTGATAGAGATAGAAGTGGTGCACACATAGATACTGCAGCTCTTACAAGGAAATCTTCATTGCAAAAAAATAAAACAAAAGACCATCTTGATAAAACCAAGTAAATTAAACGTATATATGGTCCAAGTAAAAAATAGGCAGACAGTATTACCTTTGCTCCTCTTGGTGGAGTTCCTGGTTTTGCTACGCCTGCAGTTGCATATGAGAATTTTGGTTTCTTCTCAGCAGGCTTCAGGATCTGAAATGAGCACATAAGAGTTTCATCGACACTCATCATAGCTCCAGAATTATCAAACTCTCCACAATAATTTGGAGCAGAGAATATTGTCACTAGCTGTCTGTCCGCAAAAAACTCATAGCCTTCCTCTACAACCTATAAATATAAGCATAGTTATATACACATCCATGAATTTTTATAAAGAAATCAAATAATATTACACCACATAAACAGAGCTAGATCAAGTTTCACCTGATGAGCTCTGCAAATAAGATCAAGATCTTGCTTCTGTAAGAACTCACTAACTTTGTCTGCTCCAAATGTAAAAGAAACACCTCTATCATTCTCACCCCATCCTGAAATGTCCCTCTCAGGATCTGCCCACAAGAGATCACAAAGTAACCCTTGATCAGGCACATCAGTCGGCCTAGGTAGTGCTCTGATCTGGTCCATGTTGTTTAATTCTGGTGAAAGCCCACCATGCATACAAAGAATCTTCTCATCAATGAGAGCAGCAACAGGAAGACAATTGAAACATTCAGTGAAGACCTTCCACAACCTGACATTGAATCTCCGCTTGCATTCATCATAAAATCCATAAATGCGATTGATAGAGGCACATTCGTGATTGCCTCTCAAGAGGAAAAAGTTCTCTGGATACTTGATTTTATAAGCCAATAAGAGGCAAATTGTCTCCAAACTTTGCTTCCCTCGGTCCACATAATCACCTAAAAAAAGATAATTAGCTTGTGGAGGAAGGCCACCATACTCAAACAGTCTCAACAGATCTGAATACTGTCCATGAATGTCACCTGTGCAATGAAAAATAAAATAACCAAGTAAACTTTCATCCAGGAAATAAATCTTAAATATGCTTGACAATGAGTTAGGAGAAGCTCTATATTTATTATAAAGGAGCTGTGAGACATTTCTGGGAAACTGCAGCTCTATGTGCTCGATAGAGAAACTTCATTTTTTTCGTTTAGATCCAGTATAACCAGTCAAAAATGGTTAAGAACATGGAAAACGGTTGATCAAAGTAACATGTACCTCCACATAAATCTACATTTGGGATCTGGACAAGTAAAAAGTCGGGATAATATTGTAAATAAATGAAAGAAGAGCTGCATACGCAGTAAGAAATAATATCATCCCGTAGTCGTTAATCACTCAAAAGCAAGACATGGCCAATGGTACACCTATCTCTATGCGGCACTAATCATCCATGTTGATGAAAAAATGTATGCTTCTAAAACATATATATATCATGAATATTAAGATAAAGATAAAGAAATAAAAGCTATGGAATGAAAAATATTCTTCTCCTTCTGCAATTAAATGGGAATTCGAATTCTTTTTCCCTGAGTAGAAGATGTTTTGTGTTTTTTCAACAGATACTTAAGAAGTATTACACATGGCTGCAACCTGTGTACAGAGAAGAATACTGTCATGCCCACTACAGAGAGCAAGCCTACTGTGCACCCAAGTTATGAAAAATCACAAGGACAATATAAGATGCTAAAGCACAAGCTTCAGCAGAAAAGTATACCACAGATCTTGATAGGTGCCTCCAGTTCCAAAAGATTGGGCTGTTGCATAAAAATAGTCTTGGCTGAAGCACAAAGCTGGCGAATTTCAGCCTCAGACAGTTGAACCTGTTTGCCAGGACGCGAGTCGCGCACTTCTAACAGACGATGAATAATGTCATCTAGAGCAGCTGGGTCCATCAAACTTAAAGATGGGGTAACACGATAACCCACGAAGAAAGGTCTTTGACGTGGGAGCTTATGCCGCTGGAAGTAACGTCGCCAGATAAATGTGATTGACAGAAAGTACAAATAAGAAAAGCGCCTAGAGGAAGAAGCCGTCCTGTTGGGAAATCCGATAACTCACACCGTGTCAAAATCCAAATGTGGCCCAGATGATCGAAAACACTATCTTCCTACCAGCTAGGCGGGAAAGGAAAATTGAGATAGAACCCTAAAGTCACAGAGAAGAGCACGAGGTTAGAAGTACGCTTCCCTCATTCGCAGAGGACGGCAGAGAGAGAAGGGAGGAGATGGGAGCGCGAAATGGGAGGAACCACCCATCTGACGTTCTTCGTGTCGATCTCAACGGCCGCCTCTCGACAGCATTCTCCTCATACGCCACCATTTCCCCCAATATGTGGCAACACCATAATACGGCATCCGTCGAGCAAACTAAAACTTAACCCGTTGTGGATCCAACCATAGTGGGACAACCGCCACCTAACACGTTATCCGGAGGTTAGATGATGCTTCAAGTTTAAATTAGTCTTTTCCTCGGAAGTGATGTATAATGTGAGCTTTTGAAAGTGACCAATTTCGCTGCCCAAATTCAATTTATGCATCGAGTGTCATGGAGTACTATAGGCCCTTTCAACAAATTTCACTTTAGATGAAGTCATGATTCGTTCATTGAGGGACAAATGTGTTAAGCACACCGGTCCATTTGATGTTCAGTATGTGTTTCGTAATCAAATATGAGTACATTTTCAATAATGGGGATGCAAGATTCCAATAATGGGTTCATGCAGGGTTGTGCTACAGTAGGTTTGTGCTCATGCCCTCACATGGTGCTTATATAACATTTCCTTTCTCTTTAGCCCATTTTTGTTCTCAAAAACAATACTCGAAGATTTTGGTGAAAGAGAATAATAGTCCAATTGTTCTCCATCATTTGAGCAAATCTTTGTACTTGTGTCCATGGGTTGAGTGAGTGGTTTGCATTCATTCATTTCAAATCTGAAAATAACATCCAACAAGTACTTCCTTTGCATCGAGTAGATGCCACTTTTTCCATAAAGAATTTCAATTCCTAAAAAATATTTCAACTCTCCAAGATCACAAATTTTAAACTCCTTACCAAGCTTCCTTTTGATATCTTTAATCCCTGTAACATCATTTCCTATTATGATGAGGTCATCCACATATATGCAAATATATACCTCTCTATTTTCTTCCTTCTTCATGTACAATGAAGGATCTTCACCACTTGTGTTGTATCCAAACTTAGTTAGATATTCTACCAAACTCTGATTCACTACAAGGAATACGGGCGTATAGCGACGGTTAAGGAGACACAATTTCGTCGCTATAAAATTGCAAAATGCATCGTACTGAGCGTCGCGCACGGACCGTCGATTAAACGACGAGCCAAATGACGTTTTTTGCGACTTGTGGCACGACGAGGTCTGTGACACTCGCATAGAGCGTCGCTAACACAACGGTCTTAAAAAGCATCGCATAAGCGACGCTTGTTTACGTCGCATAAGCGACGCTTGTTTACGTCGCATAAGCGACGCTTTTTGGTGTCGCATAAGCAACGCTAAAACATGTCGCTTATGCGACGATAACTGGACACATAGCATCGCTTACACGACGGTCTCTTGACGAAAAAAAATTAAAACGTTGGAAGCTCTTCGATCGGCATTTTCACTCATCTGATCAAAGAGCTCTCCAATGTTCGCAATTGCACTGCGCTTATGAGCTGAAGCAAATATATGCAAAATTGTTGTATTGCCTAAGCTTTCTCTTATTGTCTCCTTCTGTCTCTGTTTCTCTCTTTTTACATCTTTCTCTCTTTGAATTATCTCTCTCTCTCTCTCTCTCTCTCTCTCTCTCTATTGCAGGTTATTCAAGAAGCTAACCAAGCAAAAAGTATGGCTAACAACCCCATAAAAAGACTTACATGCATGCACACACACACACACACACACATATATATATATATATATATATATATATATATATATATATATATATATATATATATATATATATATATATATATATATATATATATATATACACACACACATACACACATTAACATATACGCAAATACATGTATATGCACATCCACATGCATGCACATTCACATGCATGCACATGGATGCAAATGGAAATGCATCCACATACACATATATACACATATATATGCACATACGTACACACACATATACACATGCACATACCTACATATACACATATACATGCACATACACACATATACACATAGAGTTACACATATACATGCACATACATATACACACATATACATGCACATGCACATACTCATACACACATATACACTTACACATGCACATGCACATACATACATATACACACACATACACATGCACATACATACATATACGCATAGAGAAGAATGCTGAATCTAAAGCTTACTTGGAATCCTGGGCTTGGTTTTATTTTACGGACGTCCTTATGCATGAACAGTAGCCACATTATGACTTCATTCATAAAAAATGTTATTATGAAAGTATTAGTGTAATTAATACACATGTAGCATATGATCTCATTACATAAATTTGTAATTAACGTTTTCCAACAAACTTTAAAATTACTCTTACAAGTCTCATTGCCAACAGAGTGCTTTTGTCATGGGATCTGGACGTAAGACCGAAACATATAAAGGCCTTCATTCTCCTTCCTCTGGGGCTAGTCGTCTTCCATCACCGCTCCCGTTCTTGAACCTTCCACGGAGGAGCTTGTTGCTCTGATTTTTGGTTGTGACTATGCGACTTACAATGAATGTGTCACACAGCTTCTGTTTGGTAAACTTTATCTATCCTCTTACTTTCTATCACAGATGTACCTCTCTCCCTTTAAACGATAATGCATCATATCATGGTTTGGATTTCTCATTTTGAGATTCCACTATGCTTTCGATAGTATGTTTATCCACGTCCTGGTCATATGGACACCATTTCCTTCTGTGCCCTTATTTCCCTCCCTCTCTCTCTCTCTCTCTCTCTCTCTCTCTCTCTCTCTCTCTCTCTCTCTCTCTCTCTCTCTCTCTCTCTCTCTCTCTCTCTCTCTCTCTCTCTCTCCCCCTCCCTCCCTCCCTCCACATATTACTGCATGTTCATGTGTGTGCATGTTTTTGGTATGGCTTTCATGCGAACGCACGAACGCAGAGAAGAATGTTGAATCTAAAGCTTACTTGGAATCCTGGGCTTGGTTTTATTTTACACACGTCTTTATGCATGAACAGTAACTTGATCATTAGCTTTTGTGCATGTCCAGGCCTTCAAGCTTCTCATATCAGCTATGTAAAGAATGTCCGACCAAGGATGCCACTATTTTTGTTTAATTACATTGATAAAAAGTTGCATGGTTTTTTTGAGGCAGACACCTATGGTGAGATGAACATCAATCCATATGCCTGGACTGATGGGAAGCAGAAGACACAGTTTCCAGCTCAGGTTCTTTGCTTAGATTTAAAAATCTCTGATATTACATTCGGTCACTGTCTCAGGCATAATGAGGTTTTGTTTACATGTAGGCACATGTACGGTTGAGATGTTAGTGTGCACCATTGATAGAAAGCATATACAAGGGAGCATTAGCAGCAAATTATGTGAATTATTCACAGGAGAAAATCCTATTTGAGTTAAATCATGTGCAAACAGATAAGCTTATATCTCTTTTCATGAGAAACTCATTGAGTGTTAGTAGATAGGTTGTGGATTTACAATGTGGGTCCATGTCAGGGGACAAAGGAGAAGATGTTGACGGTTGCATACAAAGGCCTTCATTCTCCTTCCTCTGGGGGTAGTCGTCCTCCTTCATCACCGATCCCGTTCTTTGTTGATATATTTAGGTAGTGATGTGTGTGAACACACTAGGACCACTGGGGCACTTTTTTCCCTCTTTAGGAGGTTTTTTTCCCTCGGCTTGTATATACACCTATTGCCCTAATGGGCTACTTATCTTTGTACATTCTCTAGTAATACATTCAGTATTGTGTGTTTGTGCTCCAAGCTTCTTCTTCTTCCTTGTGTTGTTCGCGTGCTTCCGTAGACGTCTAACTCCAACAATTGGTATTAGAGCAGGTCGTCGCTTCATCTAGGGTGCCGTCGACACTCCTCCGTTTGCAGTCTCCGAATTGCACAAATTTTGGTGAGCATACTCAGCGTGTTTTCAAGATTAAAACAGCTTCACTGTGTGGTGTCGAAATCGTGATCTAAGCTCCTTTCGGCCTCGGAATGCACTATCGCAGCACTTGTGCAGGCTATTTTGTCTTTTTGTGCCAAAGGTATATACCAATTTCTGTTCGCCTGTTTAAGCATCTCGAAGTCTGCTACAGGTCTAGCAGAACTCGTTTGGGCAGTTCTCTTCAACTTTTTGAGATAGACTCAATTTTTTGCATCAAGCTATTTTAGTCACCGGCCATGGCTGAAAGCATTGATGTATTCCGTATGTTGGCTGTTCAGGATAAGTTGGATGGTACCAACTACCCATTATGGGCTTATATGATGCGACATGTTTTGGTTGCAAAAGGATTGTGGAACATTGTGCAGGGTGTTGAAAGACATCTTGTTACACCTGTAACGACAGGTACTACAAATATAGGTGATGGAGCTGATGAAGATGGTGTCGAAGATGATATTGTGCAGATTCCTCTTGGTGCTGCTGTTTTTGTTGCACCTACTGCAGAGCAGATTCATTGGGATGGCAGAGATGCCCAGGCACATGCATTGATAGCTTTGTCTCTCAAATGTGCCATTATTTCTCATATTCGCTCTTGCAGAACAGGTAGGGATGCTTGGGATACACTTACCACATTGTACCAAGCTAGGAATGAGGCTCATGTTGCTTACCTCCGAAAACAGTTGGAAAGTGAGCACATGAATGAAGGTGATTCTATGTTTCCTAATGAAGATCAAAGATTTGAAGGAACAATTGATTTTTGTTGATGAGGTTATACCAGAGAGCTCACTTGTGCAAACCGTTCTGAATGGTCTTCCTGATTCATATCAGAGTTTTGCTTCTACTCTTCAATTGATGATGAAAGGCAATCCGAATGCCTTATCATTTGAGGAGTTAGTCTCTATTCTGTTGCAGGAAGATCAGTCCAGGCAGAACAGGTCCATTATGTGTGTTGCAGATCAAGCTTTCTTGGCTAGTTAGAAGGGAAAAGGAAAATGGAGCTCTTCTACTAGTAAGCAGAAATCTGCAAATGCTGCACATTCGAAGAACCAGGATAGAGATGAGAAGAAATTAGAAAAGCAGAAATTGTTTTGCAAGTACTGTAAAGGGAATGATCATATCATAAAGAACTGTCCAAAACTGGCTGCAAAAGAGGCAAAGAAAAAGGAGGCTAGATAGTTGTTGCAGAAGCCTCTACACCAAAAACAGAGTGTGCCAATCTTGTGTAGGAAGAAGAATGGGTGTTTACTACTGTTTGCAGTTTTGACCCATCTTCTCATGAGCAGTGCATGTCTGCAGTGGACTCAGATGTTTGGTACTTTGATAGTGGGGCGACCAAACATATTACCTCGCAGCACAGTTTCTTCTCTTCACTCAAGCCTGCCCCTACAGGGAATACTATCACATGTGCCAACAACTCCTCTTATCATGTTATGGGAGTTGGTAAGATCATTCTGACTATTGTTGATGGTAGTTCTTTCACCTTGTCAGATGCTTTATTTGTGCCAAGGACCAAGAAGAATATGTCATCAGTTTCTGCATTAGCCAAGATTGGCTTGGTTGTGAAATTTATTGATGACAGATGTACAGTTCATGATTTGTCAAATCGCGATGTTATTATTGCTTCTGGCATTTTATGTCGTGGGCTGTATAAGCTCATAGACTATGAAAGATCTGTGAATGATTCGGCATGTGCAGTTCATGATCCTCAGGCTATGTAAGATGCAAAGCTTTGGCATGCACGCTTTGGTCATCTGAATTTTGCTAGTTTGCTACGCCTGGAGAAATCTGATATGGTCTCTTCTTTGCCCAAGCTTGAGGCACCTGGAAAACATGTATGTGAAGGCTGCATTTTGGGCAAAAATGTAGCGTTCCTCCTTTCCAAAAGAAGGTTCAGTTTGGGCTACGCAAAAATTGAAGCTTGTACATAGTGATGTCTGTGGTCCTATGCAGACACCCTCTTTTGGGACTTACCTTTACTTCGTGACTTTCATTGATGATTTTTCCAGGCATGCATGGATATATCCACTCAAAGCAAGGTCCGAAGTGTTCATGTGCTTTAAACAGTTTTTGGTTTTGGCTGAAAATCTGTCAGCATGTAAAATGGGCACCCTCCGTTCTGATCGAGGGGGGGAATATATGTCTTCTGATTTTAATGCATTTCTGGCTGAACGTGGGATAAAACACCAGTGTACAATGCCGTATACACCTCAACAGAATGGAGTTGTTGAACGGAAGAACAGGTTACTCATGGAGATGGTGAGGTGTATGGTGAAGAGTCAGGCTTTACCACATAGTTTCTGGCTTGAGGCTGTCATGTGTGCAGCATATGTACTTAACAAGTGTCCCACTAAAGCGCTGCAGTCTATCACTCCATATGAGGCTTGGCATGACCGCAAGCCATCTATTGCTCATCTGCGTGTTTTTGGTTGTTTGGCGTATGCATTAGTGCCTGAACAACATCGTAGAAAATTGGATGATAAGGCAGTAAAATGTATTTTTGTTGGGTACAGTTCTGAAAGTAAAGGCTATCGTCTGTATCATCCACAGACTAAACGCATTCTGGTTAGCCGTGATGTTGTCTTTGTGGAAGATGCTATTCAGCCATTGCTTTCATGTACTAAGGAGACATCTATTAGCTCCAAAGACATGTATGGTACATTGATGCCTCTTTTTACAGGTGGACAATCTAGTGCTGGTCCTAATGAGGCAACTTCTCAGCCTTTGCAGGTTTCATATGATGATGCAGATCATTCTATTTCTAATGCAGATTTACATGATGCACTTGTTGATGAGAGAGCTGATATTGAGGAGGCAAAAATTATGCCAAAATGGCTGGTGCAGACTTTGTGTGACAGCAAATTAGATGCACCTTTGTCATATCGTAGTCGTTCAGGCTCTCATAGTGCCTCCTTTGCATTAGATTGCTATGCTATGGCTGCGTCTAGTCTCTGTGATGAGAATGAGCCTATTTCTTTTGATGAAGCAGAGAATTCAGAAAATTGGATGGCTTCCATGCAATCTGAATATGATGCTATAATGAAGAATGGTACATGGTCTTTATGTGACTTGCCTCCTGGCAAGAAGGACATTGGCACTAAGTGGGTATACAAGCTGAAGCATAAACTTGATGGTACAGTTGACATGTATAAGGCTAGGCTTGTTGCAAAGGGTTATGCGTAGGAAAGAGGCATTGATTTTGATGAGACCTTTGCACCTACATGCCGTATGACTACTGTTCGAAGCATTTGTGCACTTGCAGCCCATCATGGTTGGAATGTACATCAGTTGGACATTAAAACATCATTTTTGAATGGTGACTTGCATGAAGAAGTGTATGTTTTTCAGCCCCGTGGCTTTGTGCAGAAAGCGCATGAAAACCAGGTGTGCAGGTTAAAGAAGGCATTATATGGTTTAAAGCAAGCACCACGTGCTTGGTATGAGAAGATACATGCCTATCTGGTTGCACATGGTTTTGTGAATAGTCCAACTGAAAGCACCTTATATGTTAAGCGTGCTAATGATGTGCTTTTGATCATTGTTGTCTATGTTGATGACATGCTGCTCACTGGTCCTATTGAGAAGCATATTGCTGATTTCAAGGCTGCTTTGCATGCCTCATTTGGGATTTCTGGTTTGGGGCATTTGCATCACTATTTGGGCATTCAGTTTATGCAAGTTGATGGTGGAATGGCTTTGTGTCAAACGAAATATATTGACACATTATTGCAGCGTTTTGGCCTTGAAGACTGTAAGCCTATTGCCACTCCTATGGAGAGAGGTTTATGATTGAGTCTTCATGATGCTCGAGATGCATTTGATGCTATTCTCTATCAGCAGGCTGTTGGATGCTTGATTTACTTATGCATTACTCGACCAGATATTCACTTTGCTATCTCACAGATGAGGAGGTTTATGCATTGCCCAGTAGTCATGCATTGGAAGGCGGTTAAGCGCATCTTTCGCTACTTGAGTGGTACTCGACTACTTGGGTTGTTTTATTCCAAGGGGGGATCACTACTGCAAGATTGGCATGCTTTTTCTAACTTAGATTGGGTTGGTTGCTATGACACTCGTGTGTCCACTAGTGGTTTTTCCTTCATGCTTGGTAGCTCATGTATATCTTGGTTGAGCAAGAAGAAGCCTACTCTGGCCACTTCCAGTTGTGAGGCTGAGTATAGGGAAGCTTTCACAACGACTGTTGAGTGTGTGTGCCTCAGACGCCTCATGGCTGATTTGGGTGTTGGCCAGTCTTCTGCCACCACCATCTTCACTGACAATCAGAGCGCATTGGCAGTTGCGAGGAACGTTGTGTTCCATGCTCGCAGTAAGCACATTGAGGTGCATTATCACTATGTTAAGGAGAGGTTCTCTGCTGGGGAGATCAGCTTGGCATATGTGCCCACGCAGGAGAACATTGCAGACCTTTTCACGAAGGCTCTGCCTAGGGAGAAGTTTGAAGCTTTCCGCAAAGCTTTGGGCTTACTTCCTTTTGTGGAGTGATTTCCACATAGCTTGGCACTTCCTTATACATGAGTACTAGCTCCTTGTTCACCGCATCACTCCCAGGTGGGATTTGTTGATATATTTAGGTAGTGATGTGTGTGAACACACTAGGACCACCGGGGCACTTTTTTCCCTCTTTAGGAGGTTTTTTTCCCCCGGCTTGTATATACACCTATTGCCATAATGTGCTACTTATCTTTGTACATTCTCTAGTAATACATTCAGTATTGTGTGTTTGTGCTCCAAGCTTCTTCTTGTTCCTTGTGTTGTTCGTGTGCTTCCGCAGACATCTAACTCCAACATTCTCCTTCAAAGGCCTTCATTCTCCTTCCTCTGGGGGTAGCCGTCCTCCTTCATCACCGCTCCCGTTCTTGAACCTTCCGACGGAGGAGCTTGCTGCTGTGATTTTTGGTTGTGACCATGCGACTTACAATGAATGCGTCACACAACTTCTGTTTGGTATACTTTATTTATCCTCTTACTTTCTATCACAGATATATGTCTCTCCCTTTAAACCATAATGCATCATATCATGGTTTGGATTTCTCATTTTGAGATTCCACTGTGCTTTCGATGGTATGTTTTTCCATGTCCTGGTCATATGGACACCATTTCCTTCTGTGCCCTTATTTCCCCCTCTCTCTCTCTCTCTCTCTCCCCCCCCTCCCTCCACATATTACTACATGTTCATGTGTGTGCATGTTTTTGGTATGGCTTTCGTGTGAACGCAGAGAAGAATGTTGAATCTAAAGCTTACTTGGAATCCTGGGCTTGGTTTTATTTTACAGACGTCCTTATGCATGAACAATAGCTTGATCATTAACGTTTGTGCATGTCCAGGCCTTCAAGCTTCTCATATCAGCTTTGTAAAGAATGTCCAACCAAGGATGCCACTATTTTTGTTTAATTACATTGATAAAAAGTTGCATGGTATTTTTGAGGCAGACAGCTATGGAGAGATGAACATCAATCCATATGCCTGGACTGATGGGAAGCAGAAGACACAGTTTCCAGCTTAGGTTCTTTGCTTAGATTTAATAATTTCTGATATTAGATTAGGTCACTGTCTGAGACGTAATGAGGTTTTGTTTACATGTAGGCACGCGTACGAGTGAGATGTCAGTGTGCACCATTGACAGAAAGCATATACAAGGAGCATTAGCAGGAAATTATGTGAATTATTCACAAGAGAAAATCCTATTTGAGTTAAATCATGTGAGCTTATATCTCTTTTCATGAGAAACTCGTTGAGTGTCGGTAGACAGGTTGTGGGTTTACAACGTGGGTCTATGTCAGGGGACAAAGGAGAAGATGTTGATGGTTGCAGGCTCGAATGTTCACTAATATGTTGGCTTTTGGACACCATATTAAAATCAAAGCCATTGATTCTTTACGTAAAACAGAGGATTCTAGTATTGTTGCTTCTTTCAAGCAAGTATCACGTGCTAGCTCAAAAGACACGAACCTTATAGATAGAAAACTTGGTTACATAGGAACTATTGTTGGTATCTACGAAATTTCATTTCGTACATTCAAACAGTTAGAAAAAAGATCATATTTTTTATGATAGAGTTAGTTATTTTTTTAAGCACCTAATAATAATGGGTTTTTGTTGTTATATATATTTTAAGCAATATGAACTTCTTCAAGAAGTTTTCTATATGTTCTGATTTCATCTGTTAAGTACATGTCTTTCAAGCCAACACGGAACCCTGTTTGGAAAAGCCATTCATGCATAACATTTTGAAGGCATGTTAGGAACTGAAGAGCAGTTTCAACCCCTTTTTGGTAGCAAAGACTTGGGACAATTCCCGTATGGCAATCTGTTAACCATTTATTGCCAACAAGACACTGCATTATCTCGCTGTCATGCACAACTACATTGTTTAAATATATGTACTCTACACCAGGGGGAAAGGACATATTTAAGACCTGTATCCCTGTCCACAAAAGCTTTTATACCCGGTGCCTTAATTATTGTAGGCCTGGGAGCAGGAGAGTCACAATACATATTTAACATTTGAATTCCATGTTTTAGCAGCCAAAAATGATTTTCTAAGATCAAATGGCTTGAAAGGATGCCATCCTGAGATAATTTTAGTAAAGCTTGGCCTCCTTGGGTAGATATTAACTGATGACTTAAATCCAACAATTCAAAAATCGTATCCTTCTCTCTCTCACGTTCTCTCTCTCTCTCTCTCTCTCTCTCTCTCTCTCTCTCTCTCTCTCTCTCTCTCTCTCTCTCTCTCTCTCTCGTTCTCTTCTTGCTCTCGCGTGTTAATCCCGGCACATTATCGAACTTTTTTTTAATGTGTGTGTATGTGAATGCATGTATGTATGCATATGTGTGTGTATGCATGTGTATATGTGTGTATGCATCATTATGTGTGTATGTGTCTATGTGTGTATGTTTGTGTGTGTGTGTATGTGTGTGTGTATGTGTATGTGTTGCAATAAAAATGCATGATTTCTTCAAGTTTAAAATAGTATTTTATGAACTAAAGAAAAAAGGGGGCTAACAATCATTTTGATGATGGTACGTAACTCTATCATGGTCTTATAAACTGGTAACATTCCAAGTGTGAAACAGTGAAGATGTCTCTATTTGCTACCCTTGTTGGATCAGTTTTCCTCTTTATTGTGTTCGAAGAAATGGCAAGAATGGATTTGTGATCTATGTCTTTCAAAGATGTGCTGGAGCATCTTAGAAGGGTCTCCTAGAAAATGAGAAGGGAAAACAAATCATGATGATCGAACTTCCCAGAGTTTTCTTTGTTTTGTCTTACCTCAAAAACCAATTATGTTTTAACAACATTACATTAAAATCAAAACTATAAGAAGAGATCATAATTGTCAAAGATTACCTTTAGCAATTCAATGGGATTACTCTTTGTTGGTGCAAACTAGCGAAATGCATAACAATAAGCTGGTTCAATCAATGATGTCACGGCCAGTACACCAACAAGCTCTGAACCAAGGCCAAGACTCTACAGATCCTTTGATTTCCAGTCTTCCTCTTTGATGTTCTCCAAAACTTCATAATTGGATTGTATAACATGATTGTCTATTCGTGTCCGAACAGAACCATCATATGCTAAATACACTTCCCTTAACCCATACATACATTTTCGAAAAAGTTCTCTAGAACCCTCAGCTCCATACCCTTTTCCAGGTTTTTGGGAAGACACTAAATGACAAATGAATTCTTTGGAGGTTAAACCATCTAAAAAGCAAGAATGAATTATTGCCAAACCATCATGAAAGTCAGAAAAGAACAACTCCTCTCCGTTTATAGACTGTAAACCTAAGCATGCACACTATTGTATCAAGTTTGACAATGATCCTTTGCTTCCAGCCCTTATCATTGCCATCATGGAATTGGATGGACAGCTATGCCTCTCAACAACGGTTGGTATTTCCCCAAGAACACGTCGAAATTCACAAATTGCTGATCTTCTAGCACTAATTTCTTCAACTAAGCTAAGAAAATTTTATTGGTAACCATAGTCAAGGATATCACTATGACATGGATTGATAAAAATTCTTGGAATGAGTTCCTCTTTTCCTGACAAGACTAATCGGATCTGCCTTTCCAAAGTGAGAACTCTCTGAGAAGACAATCTGCCATCATCTACAACAATATGAACTTCTTCAAGAAGTTTTTTATATGTTCTGATTTCATCTATTAAGTACATGTCTTTCAAGCCAACACTGAACCCTGTTTGGAAAAGCCATTCATGCAGAACATTTTGAAGGCATGTTAGGAACTGAAGAGCAGTTTCATTCCCTTTTTGATAGCAAAGACTTGGGACAATTCCCGTATGGCAATCTGTTAACCATTTATTGCCAACAGGACACTACATTATCTCGCTGTCATGCACAACTACACTACCTAAATATGTGTACTCTACACCAAGGGGAAAGGTCATATTTAAGACGTGTATCCCTGTGTGAATGCATGTGTATGTGTGTGAATGCATCATTATGTGTGTATGTGTGTATGTATTTAAATGTGTGTATGCATGTGTATGTGTGTGAATGCATCATTATGTGTGTATGTGTCTATGTGTGTATGTGTCTATGTGTGTATGTGTCTATGTGTGTATGTGTCTATGTGTGTATGTGTGTGTGTATATGTGTGTGTATGTGTGTGCACGTCTATGTGTATGTGTGTGTGTCTATGAGTGTGTATCTATTTATGTGTGTGTATGTGTCTATGTGTGTATGTGTATGCATATATGTATGCATATGTGTGTGTATGTGTGTGTATGCATTATGTATGCATATGTGTGTGTATGCATTATGTATGTGTACGTATGCATGTGCATTATGTATGCATATGCATTATGTATGTGTATGTATGCATGTGCATTATGTATGCATATGTGTGTGTATGCATGTAAGTATGTATGTATGTATGTATGTATGCATATGCATATGCATTATGTATGCATATCCATTATGTATACATATGCATATGCATTATGTATGCATATGTATGCATGTATGTGTATGTGTGTGCATGTCTCTCTATGTGTGTGTATGCGTATATGTGTGTGTATGTGTGTGTATGTGTATGTGTATATGTGTGTGCATGTGTATGCATTATGTATGTATATGTCTGCATGTGCATTATGTATGCATATGTGTGTGTATGCATATACGTGTGTGTGCATGTATATGTGTGTGTGTATGCATGTATATGTGTGTGTATGCAACATTATGTGTGTATGTGTGTGTGTATTTGTGTGTGTGTGTGTGTCTATGTGTATGTGTGTGTGTGTCTATGTGTGTATATGCATATGTATTTGTGTGTAAGTGTGTGTGTGTGCGCATATCTGGTCTTTCTCTTTGCATCTCTCTCTCTCTCTCTCTATCTCTCTCTCTCTCTCTCTCTCTCTCTCTCTCTCTCTCTCTCTCTCTCTCGTTATGTTGCTCTCGTCCAGATCTCGGCACAAATGTGCCGGGAGAATTCGAAATTTTTTTTTAACATTCCAGAGCATCGCTTATGCGACACTCTGGAAAGGACGATGCATATGTGTCGTTATCCAGTTTGCCCACATTACCAATAACGTCACTAGGCAACGACGCTACTTGTGATGCATACATTTAACGTCGCATAAGTGACACAGGCATCGCTTATGCGATGTATCCCCTTCAAAAAAAAAAATCGAAAACATCATTGTCGCTTATGCGATGCTAGCGTCGCATAAGCAATGGTACTCGTTTTTTTTTCAATTCGCGGGCATCGCTATGCCCCCCTATTTCTTGTAGTGATTCCATGTTCTTGGTGCTTGCTTCAAGCCATAGAGTGCCTTTTCAACCTACAAACAAAGTGCTGATGGTTTTTATCTTCAAATCCAATCAGTTGACTCATGTATACCTCTTCTTGTAGTTCTCCATTGAGAAAAGCATTTTTGATGTGGAGTTGGTATAATGGCCATCTCCTTGAAGCACCAATTGCTATTAATGTTCTAATTGTTAACATCTTTGCAACAGGGCTGAAAACTTCATCATAATCTATGCCTTGTGTTAGTTTAAATCCTTTGGCAACTAATATAGCTTTATATCTAGCTAGTGAACCATCAACATTCCTCTTTACTTTAAACACCCATTTGTTTGGAACAATCTTCGTACCTTCTTTCTTTGGCACTAGTTCCCATGTGTGATTATCTTTGAGAGCTTTGATCTCCTAGTTCATAGCTTGCTTCCATTCCTTTTGTGTGCAAGCTTCTTCATATGTCTCAAGTTGTTTGTCTTTGATAACCTCCATTATGTATGCAAAATGTTTCACCATGAAACTATCATAACCCAACCTTTGATTTGGACACCTTGTCTTTGAAGATCTTCTTTCATTTCCTTTAGAAAGTTGCTTCTTTAACCTATTCAGCTTTACCTTTGGAGTGATTACCTCTTCATATTCTTCTTCACTTGTATCTATCTCACTATTTGGAGTAGCACTTGCTTCTTCGGCTCTACTATGAGCTGAATTTGGAGACAAAGAATGACTCCCCCTCCATGTTGAACATTCTTCATTTGATGTAGATGCCTTTGAACCTAAAACCTTTGTGCTTGGTTGTTGAACTTCTCTTTGATTTGTTCCTGCATAATCATCACAATCTTCTTCAAGAATATTTTCCTTTCATCTATCTTCATACCATGGTCTTAGTTCATCAAAGATCACATCTCGTGAGACTCTTACTTCCTTTGTTCTAGGGTTGTAACACTTGTATCCTTTTTGCTCCATCAAGTAGCCGATGAAAATGCATTTTTATGACCTTCTTTCCATCTTTGTTCTAACTTCTTGTGGAATGTGAACAAAGCAAACACATCCAAACACTTTGAGGTGTGTAAGATCAGGTTTCTTAGTGGAATATAACTCCTCTGGAATCAAGTGATGTATTCCCAATGTTGTGCACTTATTCATCAAATAAATGGAGGTTGTGGTAGCTTCAGCCCAATAGGACAATGGTGCCTTCACCTTGTTGAGCATGCATCTTGCAATTTAAGCAATTTGCCTATTTTTCCTCTCAACTACTCCATTTTGTTGTGGTGTATACCTACAAGTAAAATACCTATTGATCCCATTTATTCTCTTGTAGAAAATCTCATAATTCTTTGGAGAAGTATTCTCCTCCACCATGGGACCTTAAGGTTTTGATAGACCTTCCTGTTTCTTTTTCAGCTTCAACTTTGAATCTTTTGAATATAGAAAACACCTCTCATTTTTGCTTCATACAAAACAACCATACCTTTCTTGAGTGATCATCAATGAAGGTGACAAAAAGTCTATTACCAACCATTGATGCCTCTTGGGTTGGTCCCCATACATCCATACGTATCAAGTCCAAGACATTTGGGGCCACATACTTGCTCCTCTTGAATGGCTGCTTTGTTTGCTTTCATAGTTGATAAGTTTCACATAACTCATGTAGTCCAATGGTATTAAATTTTGGAAGACCTCTTACCACTTAATGTTTGCTCATGTCCTTCAGCTTTGGAATGTTGATGTGTCCTATTCTCTTGTGCCATAAGTCCAACTCTGAAATCTTCTTGTTCCCACAGTGAATGTACACGATCTTTCCATGTGGATGTTGGACGTCCAAAGTGAACATCCTTCCTTATCTTCTACCTCGAGCAATGACCTTGAAGCCTTCCTTTGGATTCTTTAGGAAGCACCAATTCTCATTGAATATGACATGATAACCCTCCTCTACCATTTTTTCTACTGAAATCAAGTTCCTTGAAATTGTAGGAACATGAAGAACATTAGATAGTACCTTTGCCTACTTGTATCTCTAAGCCCTATATCTCCAATATGTTCAATCATGTGTTGAGTATCATCACCTATTTCAACACATCCTTTTCCACTTGGTCCATGTAGATTAGTGAACAAACTTCCTTGGCATGACATATGGTTAGTACAACCTGGATCAATATACCATTTTTTGTCATCTTCACAAGAGCTTATATACTCATGTCTCATTGCAAGTAGTGTGTCCTTGCCTCCTTCGCTTGAGGTGCTTGCATAGTTGCTTTGGCTCCTTTGATTGCCTCCATTTGGTCTTCCATTCTTCAGCCAACAATCTCTAGCATAGTGTCCTACTTTACCACAATGATAGCATGTTATACATTTATGAGAATTGTAGGAGCCTCGGCCTCTTCCTCTACATCTACCTCTATCTCTTCCTTTGTTGTTAGAGTTTGTAGTTCTTGTCCTTTGTTGTATTCTGAATCTTTGTTGTCTTCTAAATTTTTTTGATTGTAGTTAGAGTTCTTGTGACCTCTTCCTTTTCCTCTTGAGCCTCCTTTTGAGTTCCTTCCTTTACCTCAACATGCATATAACATTTGGTTGTGTTTGTCCTTTCCTTTGGGGCCACCAAAGCTAAGCTCTTTTGTGACAAGATGAGGGATTAGTTGTTCAAAGCCTGGATATGCATCTTTCAAGTTTATGGAAATGATAAAAGGCTTCCATCTTTCATCTTCTCCCAATCCATTGAGAGTATAACACACAAGATCTTCGTCTTCAGTCGTTGTGCCATATAGAAGCTAAGGCATCACTTAGCTCCTTAATCTTCAAAGTATATTCAACTATGGATTGACTTGAATGCTTCCCAAGCATCCTTAGCTTTCTATAGATGTTGAATATGCCCTACCATGGCATTATTAATGACTTGTGAAATGACGAACATGACTCTCCTATTTCTCTCTTCCCATTCTTTTGTTTGCCTCCTTTGGACTTCAGTGGTCATAGCTTGATTGATTTGAGGTTGAGCATTATCGCCGCTCACAATACCCCACAAGCCTTTGCCCATTAGGTAGTTGTTCATTCTAAACTTCCACACGGGATAGTTATCCTTATCCAGTTTCTCTATTTGTTTACCCAAGTCAGCCATTGAAGACTATCAAAAGCTTTGAGAGTTACCTTGAATAGTTATATTGTCCTTTGCTCTTGCGTTTGTGAAACTCCCTCTTGTTTTGTAGCTCCTCTTTTGATTTTATTTAACTCCAACTCTGTTGATGAAGCTTCAGCACCAAGTTTTCTATGATACCAACTATGGAGAATGAGTTCTCCTATGCGCAATGAAAACGTGTAGTGAACTCTTGTATGTCCAACACTTGGACAAAGAGCTACACCTTAGATAGCTTGCTTCTCCCAATACAAAAGTCAAATGGAAATGTGGCTTTATTCAATCAAATTAGACAAAGAGAGCTTTCTAACAAGCTATAAATAACTTAAGTTGGGCAAGTTTTGATTAGGAAACACAACTGATGAAGATGAACTACCTATCCACATAAGTATGCTGAAGAATTGAACTTCACTCTCAGACTGATAGCTCCCTGAATATATATTCTTTGAGGAAGATATTTGAGATAGAGAAAGTACACACAAACAGATTTCCAACAACCTAAAAATCAAGTAATTTGGATGAGTTTTGGTCATGAAACTCAACTGACCAAAATAGACCACCTACGCACACAAGTATACTAAAAAATTGAACGTCATGCTCTAATAGATATCTCACATAATATAAATCCTTTGAATGATATATTTGGGACAAAGAAATTACATGCAAAGTGCTTTCCAACAAGATAAAGATCAAGCAACAATTTGGATACATTTTGGTTGGGGAAGTTAACCGACCAAAATAGAGTACTTGTCTACATAGGTATGCTAAAAAACTGGATTTCACTCTTTGACTCATATCTCACAGAATATATAAGCTTTGAAGGAGATATTTCAGACAGAGAACACACAAGATAAGCTTTCCAATGAGTGTTTAAATGTAAGAAATGGTTACATATACAGTGAGATATGAGCTTCACAACAGAGCTCTGTACAAAATGATGTGCACCTCGAAAGAGCCTATGGGAAGAAAAAATGACAAAATGACCAAATCTGACTATTGGGAGCTCTTCCATCTCTCTCTCCTTTAGAACGTGCTCCCACTACAAGGAATACGGGTGCATAGTGACGGTTAAGGCAACATAATTTCGTCGCTATAAAATTGCAAAAAGTGTTGGAAGAAGTATCGAACGCGGACAGTCGATTGAACGACGAGCTAAACGATGTTTTTTTTAATGTGTGGCACGACGAGATGTGCGACACTCGCATAGAGCATCGCTAAAGTGATGGTTTAAAAAAGCATCGCATAAGCGATGCTTTAAAAAAGCATCGCATAAGCGATGCTTTTTTGCATCGCATAAGCGACGCTTTTTTGCATCGCATAAGCGACGCTTTTTTGCATCGCATAAGCGACGCTTTTTTGCATCGCATAAGCGACGCTTTTTTGCATCGCATAAGCGACGCTTTTTTGCATCGCATAAGCGACGCTTTTTTGCATCGCATAAGCGACGCTTTTTTGCATCGCATAAGCGACGCTTTTTTGCATCGCATAAGCGACGCTTTTTTGCATCGCATAAGCGACGCTTTTTTGCATCGCATAAGCGACGCTAAAGAAGTCACTTATGCAATGCCAATTCCAGTGGTTTTTATGATGCCTTACCATCGTTTACAACGATGGTCTGTTGACGAAAAAAAATTAAAACGTTGCAGGCTCTTTGATCGGCATGTTCACACATCTGTTTGAAGAGCTCTACAACGTTCACAATTACGCTGTGCTCATAAGCTGAAACAAGTATATGCAGAATTGTTGTTTTGCCTAATCTCTATCTTATTGTCTCTCTCTGTCTTTGTTTCTCTCTTTTTATGTCTTTCTCTCTTTGAATTCTCTCTCTCTCTCTGCTCTCTCTCTTCTCTCTCTCTCTGTCTCTCTCTTTATTGCAGGTTATTCAAAAAGCTAACCAAGCAAAAAGTATGGCTAACTATTGTAAGTACAATTTCCATTCTTTGTATATCATTTGAATAGTGTTATTTTCATTAGTTAGCATACTCACTTATTGATATGCACATATACACTTATACATGATGAAGATGCACATTCACACATATACACATATACGCATGCACATACACACACATACACATGCATATGCACAAACATTTCCACAACCACATAAAAAGACTTGCATGCATGCATTATTGCATATATATATATATACATATATATATATATATATATATATATATATATATATATATATATATATATATATATATATATATATATATATATATACACATACACACATTAATATATATTTAATACATGTATATGTACATCCACATGCATGCACATGGATGCAAATGGAAATGTATCCACATGCACATGCATGTTTCATACATATACTGCATATACATACATTTGTATATGTTTATACACATACACATACATATGCACATATGTATATGTATATATATATATATATATATATATATATATATATATATATATATATATATATATATATATATATATATATATATATATATATATATATATATATATATATATACACACACACACATATAGATGCACATACACACATATACACATACACTTACACATATACATGCACATACATATACACACACATACACATGCACATACTCATATAATACACACATATACACTTACACATGCACATGCACATACATACATATACACACACATACACATGCACATGCACATACACATACATACACATATACACTTACACATGCACATGCACATACATGCATATATACATATACATATGTACATACACAGATATACATGCACATACGTACACACACATATTACACACATATACATGCACATACGTACAGACATATGAATGAATTATATAATTAAAGTACTAAAACATGTGCTTAATATAAACAATAATAACAATCAATAGAACAAAACTTTACATTACTTAATACCATACGCACAATTCAAAACATAACTGAAATGAAGAATATATAGATAATATATATATATATATATATATATATATGTAAATACATAACATCCAATGTCATAATCAAGAATCCTAGTCATCATCATCATCATCATCATCATCAACATCATGATCATCCTGATCATCCTCATCCTCATCATCATGATCACCCTGTGAGGATGGAGACCGTCCCTCTTGTGTCTGTCTCTCCACCTCATCCATATCTACCTCTCCATAATACTCCTCTACTACATATAACAAACATAAATAAGTAAAACAATTTAAACATCCATAAAAATAAAATAATTATATAAAATTTAATAATACTCACAATGGCATCCGGATTATCTCCCATATACTCGCTCAAACGTCGATATCCAAAATGTAGCATACTTGATCTCATGTTTCGTAGGATATCGGCCATAATTCTTTCGCTAAATTGAAACAAATGAAAAAGATTAGTTTCTTGCATTTTAACTAAAATAAAAAATATACACACAATAACACATATACTTACAAATGTAGCTACAAAACCATGATGGTCCATTTGGCCTAGGTGCGATGTGTGGCCCGACTCAACTCTCTTCTTTGCAACAGCCTGTTTATTTAAGAAAAGAAATACATAAATTAAATATAAAAAATTACTAAAACATATGAAATTTATAAATATAAACTATTAATTTGTATACCTTCTGCTGAGAAAATGACTCCTGAAGACATAGCTATCTATGAAAAAACTGCCACGTCTCAGGTGGTATGTTAGGTTGCCTCTTATTTTTTTCCACCATACAATATCTTTCGTTAATTTAATCTCAAATAGAAAAAAGAAATCAGAATACATACACATATATACACACACATACACATACACATGCCCACATACACATATACATGCAAACATATACACATACATATATGCATACATATACACATATACATACATATAACATAAACACACATATACATATCCACACATATATACGTACACACACATGCATGCATATACACTCATTCATACAAAATACATGCATTTATCCCACAATAATGTGTATTTGTGTATATGTGAATATGTGTGTATGTGTATATGTGTATATGTGAATATGTGTGTATGTGTAAATATGTATATGTGAATGTTATGTATGTAAATAATCAGATTATTAATATCAAATACCATTATTTGTAGATTGTGATCAATCAAATGGAGCTCCACCACCGTCTCCTCATCGTGCAAGGACTATATACTATAAGTATATCAAAAATTTAATTTTAAATATATTTGATGGATACATAACTTATATATTTTTTTGTTTCTTATTATAATTAGATTATGATCAATCAGAGGGCACTCCACCACCTCCTACCCATGCAATGGCTTCACATGTGTCCTCCGATAGGAATTATGATGAATTTTACTATCAAGCGCATATTATATGTTGGTGTAACTCTTGGTATGGCACGTATCGAAGACCACGATTGGAATGTATTGAACATGAGGCAGAGTATGATACTTTTGGGCATGCATCATCACCTGGTCAATGTGATAATGCTTTGGTATGTATGTTTTATATAAATTAATGTCATTATTTTATTTTAAAACCATATACAAAATCAAATTACTATTGATATACATGAATACTTGCTCGATGATGATGATAATAATTTTTCTCATAATGTTAATATACCTCGTACACATCATGGACTTGCTGTTCATCAATTACAAGTAGAGGTTTTTAAAAATCCTCTACCCCCTGGTTTAGAGACTGAAACGGCTAGAGATTATCCATTGCCTGCTCGTGATCATTCTCTAGTACAAACATATGATAGAAGAAGATATGGAGGATGGAATAGAGGACCACTTCCTTTAGATGGAGAGGTTTTGAAATTTTGGGGTAATCGCTATATGATTGCTCCATACACTATTACTAATGTTGGTCATGGTGTCTTTATTGTAGAGGATTTGTATGTGCCTCCGAACTCTGAAGTCACTCTTATGTGATTTTGTGGTCCTATATATGGATGGGAAGATTGTTATCGACTTGCACGTTATGTTCAAAGCATGAGTACTTATGGAATATGCTTGAATGCAGCATCCCTTAGTAGTAGAAGGATTTCACATGCAGAAAATGAAAGATTATATATTACTGGAAGACCTTACACACATGGAAATATAGCAAGTTTAATAAATAGTAGTCGAGGGTTACATAATAGTTCAAGGACTAATTGCACATTTGAGGAGCATGAAAATAGTCATCAATCACCATCATGAGTAGAGATGTATCAAGATACATGGTTGTCAATGCTATTACTACATTACATGTTGGTGATGAACTATTAGTGAATTATGGATGGTGTAGACCTCCAAGAGCACCTTTTAGTAGAGAGAATGAAAATTTTCTACCCATATTTAATAACTTATATATTTAATTTTATGTTTAAAGTTTGTTTTTTATTTATTTATGGAATACTACTGAATTTTATTCATGTGTGTAGATTCCAACGTATGATATTGATGATATTCCTCCGCACCATTCACA
This sequence comes from Ceratopteris richardii, assembly GCA_020310875.1. NCBI lineage: Eukaryota > Viridiplantae > Streptophyta > Polypodiopsida > Polypodiales > Pteridaceae > Ceratopteris > Ceratopteris richardii. The sequence continues at coordinate 114,776,942 of CM035420.1, forward strand.
AGTGTGAGTAAGACCTCATTTATGAGAACCTTCTATGATGAGGCTACACAAAAGTGATCCTATGGAATATGCAAAGTTGAAAGATCTATATTCAAAAGAAGATAAAGTACAAGATTTATGCGACAATGATGAAGATGCTGGCATGGTAGATTTTATTGAGGATTGGTATCAAAATGACAGTGAGAGCATTGATATTTATAAAAATGAGAAATATCTTCGAGAGGAATGTCTAAAGCATGTATATGAAGGAAGTGTTTGATACGACTAAGTACGAGCTTACTTATTCTCAATCTTCAAAATCGTTTTGGATGGAGTAATGTAATTGTTTCGACACTATTAAGGTATAATTTTCAATTTTCTATCTATATATATATATATATATGCATATAAATATATATATATATATATATATATATATATATATATATATATATATATATATATATATATATATATATATATATATATAGCATATATAAACATACACATAATATATATGACTGTATACACACATATAAACATAAACACACATATACACACATACACATGTTATGAGAGTAAGGTCAAATTATACATACCTATATCGAATGAAGATGTTATGTCCATCTAGCCTTTAGAATTGTCCACCCAACCTTTAGAATCTTATTAACACATATGTTTCTCCTATTTTAGTCGACCTAATATCTGTGCTGCTAACTCTTTTGCATACAAATATTAAGTATCAATTATCTATGAAGGTATTATGTCATTAGTAAAATGGGAGGACCAAATTTATCTAGAAGATTTTGAAGGATGCAAAAAAAAATTTAAAGCATGGGTGGAAAAAAAGTGTCCATTCAATGCAAGTTTTTATTCTTACTTAGCTATGCAGGTTTTTATTTTTACTTTAGCTAAGGTAAGAACAAGAACTTGCATTGAATGGACACTTTTTGTCTACCCATCCTTTAAAACTATTCATGCATATTTCAAAATATTCACGATAAATTCGATCCTCCCAATTTACTAATGACTTAATACCTCCATAACTAACTGATACTTTATATTTGTAAACAACTTAGCAAGATAGGTAATATATTGACTAGAAAATGGGAGACCGACAGACGATTCAATGGTCTAGATATGAAAATCTGCAAACCACAATATACAAAAAAAAATAAAAAACGAAATCAAATATACACAGCTACACATACGCATACACATATGCATACGTATATATACATACATATACACCTATAAAACACATATACATACATATATACATATACACATACACATATGTATATGCATGCACATGCATATACACATCCACATCCACATCCACATACACATACACATAAGCATACACATATATAAAGTTATATGCATATATATATATATGTATATTTATTTATTTAATTTTTTTAATATATCTTTTTTTTATCAACTTACAGTTTATCATCTGAAAAGTTTTTACCAAGTCAGAATATTCTTCCTACCTCACATGATGAAATGAAGAAGATAATCAGCAATCTTGGTATAGATTATCAATGTATGCATGCATGTCTTAACAATTGTATTTTATATAGAGGTGAATATGCAAACTCTTTGACATGTCCCAAATGTCAATCTCCTCAATATAAAGACGAAGAAGGTAAAAATCCCAAAAAAGGTATCGATACATTTTCCATTGGCTCCATGGATTAGACATATGTTTCAAAGCCCCGAATTATCAAAGCTTTTGACATGGGGACATGATCATAAAAGTATTGATGGAATAATTAGAATTCCTCATGATAGTGTTGTTTTTCAGCATATTGATTCTACATGGTCTGAATTTTCACAAAATCCACATAATCTAAAGTTAGGAGTTGCATTAGATGGGGTTAATCCATTCTCCATGAAATCCAGTAAATGGTCAACATGGCCAATGGTAGTCATAAACTACAATCTTCCGCCATATCTTAGCATTAAAAAGGAAAATTTAATTCTTTCACTTTCAATCCCAGGCAAAAGACAAGTTAAAGATATGAATATATATCTTTCTCCTCTCATTGACAATCTCCAAGAGTTATGGAGAGGCATTAATGTCATTGATGATAGAAAAGCATCAATGAAAGACATATTACAGTTCGTGGTATTGTGGCTTGGACTATTCACGATTTTCCAGGATATGGTGTTTGTTCAGGTATTGATGTAATTTTGTTATTCAATATGCATATAAATAAATGTGATTTAATCTAATTATATTTTTATCATTTTCATGATGCAGGAATATCTACTAAGGGTTATAAGGCTTGTCCATATTGTGGTGATTGGTTGAGATCAATCTATAGTAAGAATCTCAACAAAAATATTTATCCTTAACATCGATGATTCTTGCCTGATGATCATCCATTAAGATCTAAAAGAGAAGCGATACATTTTAATGAAAATCTTGAAATAGATCAGTGTCCAAAACCTATGATCCCTATGGATTGGTATAAAAAATGGACAGATGGACCTCTGATAGATCTAGAATCAGAAATCTTCAATGATGATGAAGATAATGAGTATGTGAAGAGAGGTAAAGGAAAATTGGCACTCGCAGAGAACATATCAATATGGTATTCTTTGGAGTATTGGAAAGAGTTAAAAGTATGTCATCTTCTTGATCCTATGCATATATTCAAGAATATTGGTTATTCATTATGGCAGGATCTCCTTGGACTAAAAGATAGCATAGCATCAAGGAATGATTTGAAAGATCAAAACTCAAAACCAAAGTTATGGCCAACTTTTGATAGACATCAACAGGAAACGACTTATGCACCTTCTCCTTGGGTACTCACAACAAAAGAGGTACAGAATATCAACAATAGGATTCGATTGATTATGACTCCTACAAGATATGGAGCATCTTTTCAAAACATGTTTACTATGGATGATAAGAGCTTATCTGAGTGAAAGACCCATGACGAGCATTGGTTATCGATGGATGTACAACAAAAGGAGTACGAGATGTGGTCTATCGTCTTGGATCACTTATAAGGTAATTATGATACTTTTATATTTAATATGTATGAATATTGGATATCTTTTATTTTTTAATTAACTTCTTTATAAATTTTTTTATGATATGTATAGGTGGATTACATCAAAAGAGATTGACAAAAACTCGATCCCACAAAAAAAAACGTGAATGCAAAGAGCTACTCTCCTACTTCATTTTTTGATGTTCAGGTACATTTATTAGTCCATCTTATAGATGAAATAGAGGTTGCAGGTGTTGTCAACACTCGATGGATGTTTTGGGTCAAGCAATTTATGGGAATATTAAAAGGTTATGTGCGACAAAGAGGGAAACTAGAATGATCCATGGCAAAGGGCTTGATGCCACTCTTTCTCACTAAATATGACATAATAACCTTTCTCTAACATTTGTCCTACCAAAATAAAGTTCTTTGAAATTGTAAGAACATGAAGAACATTATATAGTACCTTTGCTTCACTTGTATCTCCAAGCTTTATATCTCCAATATATTCAATCTAGTGTTGAGTATCATCACCTATTTCAATACCTCCTTTTCCACTTGGTACTTGTAGATTAGTGAAAAAACTTCCTTGCCATGACATGTGATTACTACAACTTGAATTAATGTATCATTTTTTGTCATCATCATAAGAGCTTATATACTCATGTATCATTGCAAGTACTATGTCCTTGCTTCTTTCACTTGGGGTGTTTTAGTTTCTTTGAATCTTTGATTGCCTCCATATAGTTTTCCATTTTTCAACCAAAAATCACTAGCATAACAATGATAACATGTAATACCTTTATGAAACTTGTGGGAGCCTCAACCTCTTCCTCTACTTCTACCTCGACCTCTTCCTTGTAATTTTTTCATTTGATCCATCCTTGTTGTCTTTCAAACTCTTTTGATTGTATTTGGAGTTGTTGTGGCCTCTTCCTTTTCCTCTTGAGCCTCCTCTTGAATTTCTTCCTTTAACTCAACTTGCATACAATATTTGGTTGTAATTTTCCTTTCCTTAGAGCCACCAAGGTTAAGCTCTTCTATGACAAGATGAGGGATTACTTGTTCAAAAATTGGGTATGCATTTTTCAAGTTAATGGAAGTTATAAAAGACTTACATATTTCATGTTTTCTCAATCCATTGAGAGTGAAGGCACAAGATCATCTTCAGCTATTGTGTTAGCAGAAGATAAAGCATATCTTAGCTCCTTAACCTCAAACTATATTTAACTATGGAGATTGAATTGAATTTTTCTTGATTGTGTTCAACTCATTCTTAAGTTGAAGTTTACTAGCTCTTGTATGTATTGATACATCCTTTAAAGAGATTACCAAGCATCCTTAACTATTTGTAGATTTATGTTCTACCATGATTTAGTTATGAATTGTGAAATGAGGAACATGACTCTCCTATTTCTCTCTTTGCAAATACCCCACAAGCCTTTCCCCATTAATTAATTGTTCATTCTAAGTTTCCACACAAAATGGTTATCCTTATCCAAGTTCTCTACATCTTGGCTCAAGTCAACCATTAATAACGATTAAAAAAAATTGAGAGTTAGCTTGAGTAGTTACATATTCCTTTGCTCTTGATTTTATGAAACTTCCCCTTGATTTCAACTCTTCTTTTGCTTTGTTTTAGAGTCAACCTTGTTGATGAAGCTCTTTTACCGATTGTGCTTTGGTACCAACTGTGGAAAGTAATTTCTTCTATGCACAACAAGAAATGTGTAGAGAGCCCTTGTAGGTTCAACACTTTGACAAACAATAATACCTTGGATTGTTTGCTTTTCTCGAGAAAAAAATCAAATGGATCTATGGATTTAATTTAATAAAGTAAGCCGATGATCTAAGGGTCCAACTGGTTTAGACAAATTTGAAATCGGATACCGTTTGGTCACTCATGTGTATGGCCAAATATATCAAGACTAGACTTAAGAATAAGTTCATGTCGTTTAAACAAGTGATTCACTTAGCCTAGTGGTTAAGCCTCAAGGTTTTGAAGGAAGAGGTCTTGGGTTCAACCCCCATGGGGAGCACGGGGAGAGAGTTTTGACCAAGGAGCTCTAGAGTGGCGAGTCCTACCATTAGTGGACCTAACTCGAGTGGCGAGTCCTACCATTAGTGGACTCTAGTGGAAGGTACTAAGGCAATGGTCAACATCTCACTCCAATGACTAGTAGAATCTAGTGGAAGATATTAAAGGTGGAAGAGATGCACATGCATTTATGGACTCTAGTTACATTTGTCGTCCTTGTTGATTCAACTAGCTATATATACAGGCATAAGGTTGGGAGGAGAATCATCTCTTTAGCACATGGTGTTCATCATTGTCACTCTCTTGCATTGGTATCAAAGCTCAAGGTTGAGCTTTCATGGTGACCTTGGTGTGAGCATCATCATCTTGTTGTAAGCTCTCGTAGCTTGGTAGTTTGGAGCAGCTTCTTGGTCTTGATTCCATTCTTTTAGGGAGCTTCTATCTTGATTCATTCTTGCCCCTTCTTATCCTCCTCTCCTTTCTCTCCATTCCCCCTCAACGATGTAGCTTGAACTTTATATTGAGGAGATAAAAAAGAAAAGTATGCGTGAAAGCTCTCCCTTGATTGTGCGACAGTCAAGAATCAAACTTTCAACCTCCTAGTTAGGTGCTAACGCCCTAACCACTGTAGTAAAGGGGCTTTGACACTGAACAACTCTGTTGCTCATATTTATTCTTCAAATTTGAGCTCCACCTATGCATTTTCCTCTCCTCTTCTCTGCTATACCCGAATGTGAATGTGATTTGATGAAGCCTAGAGAGCTGCATAGAGTTGGCAGTGGGATTTGGTCTCATCACATCATAGAGAAAAGGAACCACCATATTCAAGAAGAAAACCAACTTATTAACCATAAAATATAATAGGAAAGCAAAAGCTCAAGACTTGTGACAATAACAGATGTTGAAACCAAGCTTGGCTATCAAACCTGAGCTCGAGAATCAAACTCAAGCCCTGTCAAGTGCATAATATCGGCATATTCAAGAAGATCTTCAATTGATGGAGGACATTATCTAAGAACATATAACTTATTTGGAGAGGACATGAAGAAGAAAAATTCTTCAAGGAGTATGTGGCTCTTCTCTTGGACAATGGAAGAACATAGCTTGATCTGGAGATCAATAATTTCCTATTCATGATTGTTTTCAATTCATGTGTTATCTTGTTTTCATTGCCTTGCACTTCATCTTAAGAAGAAGTTGAAGTAGGGCAAAGAATTTCATAGATTAAGTTTAAAACTAGTCCAAGGTGATGAAAGTAGCTTATCATTTCAAGCATGAAAATCATTTGAAGCACTTGTTACATAACATGGAAACATGAGTTTATGCACAGAAATGGATGATTGTTTGTGAATCTTTCCTTCCAAACATATGTTTTCATGCACACACAAACTTCCTTCTTGTTTGTAAAGGTATTTGATGCACTCAAGTTTATGCACTTGCGTATTTATTTCTTTTAAAAGAAGCCAAGATAGTTCGTTTGTGCATCGATGCTTGACAAACATACATAGCAAGTTCAAGATTTGCTTGAATTAGTCTAGAGCATGAAAATAAAGACATGCCAACATATGCATGCATGCACATGCATTTTCATATGACAGAGCATGATTGTTTACTAGGTATATGAATGAATGTACTTTTCTAGTATTTAGCTTACTTTTAAATGCTTAAGTTAGACATTAGGAAAGAAGAAAAACTAGTTAGTTGCAATGTTATGCTAGCTACCTTGCAACTCGAGTAACTAGTCCATTCTTCCCATGATATTTAGGTATCAAATACTTCTTATCAAGTTCCATTAAGTATGATAGAAGTCTTGCTTAGTAAAAGTAGGCATAAGAAAGTCAATCATTCACTTTTCTTGCCATCTTGATTTGCAAGAAGATGACTACTTGCAAACCTCTCAACTTTATGTTGACTCTTAAGTCCAGCTGATACTTAGATAATCATAAAGTCAATTTTAGAAAGACAATTTACATTTTCTTGTGTGATTTCTCATGCATCCAAGTAGGATGATAACTTAAGAAAAGTTTCTCAAAATTCCATGTGCACTTTGAAGAGAACAATCTCACTTGATTCTATCCTAAGATGTCATGGAAATCAAGTAAGAAAAAATCAAACTTCAATTAAATTGGACTTTTATGATTCAATTGATAGTTGTTATGTTTCATAACTTCCATTCCCTGTAAGGATGCAAAGTGCCAAGAAACAACAAAATTCTTTGCAATTTCTCAATTGATTCCATTCGAAGGAGTGATGCAAATCAAATACTGAACTTTAGCATCAAAGTCAATTTGTACTGTTAAAAGTGTGCACGCTCCGCAATGCAAAAAATCAAAACTTGAGAAAGAGTTGAACCTGCTCAGATACCACTGTTTGGTGTGTGTAGAAGTGCGAGAGACACACAAGAAGCACACACAAGGAGCACAAACGTAGCAAGACACACAGAGAAGACGATGGCTGGAATAACTCTCTCTATTGATGATGATATGAAGTGAAGTAAGAGTTGAATAATATCCCTAAGTACAAAGTACCACCACATATGAGAGTATCAACTATGTGGTAACATGGGGAAAAAACCTCTAGCCAACACTAGAGTAAAAAGTGTCCATGTATAGGGAAAAGGTTCACATCAAAGCTACTCGAGGAACACATAAGTGTAACAAGAACCACTGTGGCACTTTTTTCCTCTTTAAGAGGTTTTTTCCCCTAGATTGTATATATGCCTATAGCCCTAACAGGTTACTAATCTTTGTACATTCTAGTGCTAATACATTCAGTATTGTGTGTTGTGCTCCAAGCTTCTTCTTCTTCCTTGTGTTGTTCACGTGCTTTCGCATATGTCTAGCTCCAATGATTGGTATGAGAGGAGGTCACTACTTCATCTAGGGCATCGTCGATATCTCCTCAGTTGTGATCTGAGCTCAATTTGGCCTCTGAATGCATTATCACAATGCTTATGCACACTATTTCATCTTTTTGTGCCAAAGGTATATACCAATTTTGGTTTTCTAATATAAGCATATCAAAGTCTACTATAAGTTTAGCAAAATTCATATGGGTAGTTCTGTTCAACTTTTTGAGATACAAATAATTTTCTGCATCAAGGTATTTTAGTCATCGGCCATGGCTAAAAGTAGTGATGTATTTCGTATGTTGGCTATTGAGGATAAGTTGCATGGTATCAACTATCCATTATGGGCTTATATGATGTGATATGTATTGGTTGCAAAAGGACTGTGGAACATTGTGTAGGGTGTTGAAAAATGTCCTATCACACCTGCAACTGTTACAACTGCAGGTAATGAAGCTGATGCAGAAGGTGTCAAAGATGATGATATTATGTAGATTCCTATCCATGGTACAGTTTTTGATGCGCCAGCTACTCTAGAGCAAATTCATTTGGATGGCAAAGATGCTTAGGCACATGCATTGACAACCTTGATTGTCAAACATGCCATTATTCCTCACATTCACTCTTGCATAACAGCTAAGGATGCTTAGGATACACTTATGACATTGTACCAAGCTAGGAATGAGGCTCATGTTGCTTACCACTGAAAATAGTTGGAGAGTGAGCACATGAATGAAGGTGATTCTATGGATTGTTTTCTGACAAAGAGCAAGTATTCGAAGGAACAATTGAGTTATGCTCATGAAGTCCTTCCTAGTAGTTCACTTGTGCAAACTCTTTTGAATGGTCTTCTATTGGAGATAGATGTCTGCAGAAGCACGCGAACAGCACAAGGAAGAAGAAGAAGCTTGGAGTACAGACACACAATACTGAATGTATTACTAGAGAATGTACAAAGATAAGTAGCCCATTAGGGCAATAGGCGTATATACAAGCCGGGGGAAAAAAACCTCCTAAAGAGGGAAAAAAGTGCCCCGACAGTCCTAGTGTGTTCACACACATCACTACCTAAATATATCAACAAATCCCCCCTGGGAGTGATGCGGTGAACAAGGAGCTGGCACTCATGTATAAGGAAGTGCCAAGCTATCTGGAAATCACTCCACACAAGGAAGTAAGCACAAAGCTTTGCGGAAAGCTTCAAACTTCTCCCTAGGCAGAGCCTTCGTGAAAAGGTCTACAATGTTCTCTTGCGTGGCACATATGCCAAGCTGATCTCCCCAGCAGAGAACCTCTCCCTGACATAGTGATAATGCACCTCAATGTGCTTAGTGTGAGCATGGAACACAGGGTTCCTCGCAACTGCCAATGCGCTTTGACTGTTAGTGAAGATGGTGGTGGCAAAAGACTGGCCAACACCCAAATCAGCCATAAGGTGTCTGAGCCACACACACTCAACAGTAACTGTGAAAGCTGCCCTATACTTAGCCTCACAACTCGAAGTGGCCACAATAGGCTCCTTCTTGCTCAAGCAAGATATACATGAGCTACCAAGCATGAAGCAAAAGCCACTAGTGGACACACGAGTGTCATAGCAACTAGCCCAATCTGAGTCAAAAAAATCATGCAAATCTAGTGGTAGTGATCCCCCCTTGGGATAAAACAACCCAAGTAGCCGAGTACCACTCAAGTAGCGAAAGATGCGCTTAACCGCCTTCCAATGCGTGACTGTTGGGCAATGCATAAACCTGCTCATATGTGAGACAACAAACTGAATATCTGGCTGAGTAATGCATAAGTAGATCAAGCATCCAATAGCCTGCTGATAGAGAACAACATCAAATGCATCTCCAGCATCATGAAGACTCAATCGTAAACCTGTCTCCATAGGAGTGGCAAAAGGCTTACAGTCTTCAAGGCCAAAATGCTGCAATAATGTGTCAACATATTTCGTTTGACACAAAGCCATTCCACCATCAACTTGCATAAACTGAATGCCTAAATAGTGATGCAAATGTCCCAAATCATACATCTCAAATGAGGCATGCAAATTAGCCTTAAAATCATCAATATGCTTCTCAATAGGACTAATGAGCAGCATGTTGACAACATAGACAACAATGATCAGAAGCACATCATCAACACGCTTAACATATAAGGTGCTTTGAGTTGGACTGTTCTCAAAACCATGTGCAACCAGATAGGCATGTATCTTCTCATACCAAGCACGTGGTGCTTGCTTTAAAGCATATAAAACCTTCTTTAACTTGCACACCTGGTTTTCATGTCCTTTTTGCATAAAGCCATGGGGCTGAAAAACATACATTTCTTCATGCAAGTCACCATTCAGAAATGTTGTTTTAATGTCCAACTGATGTACATTCCAACCATGATGGGCTGCAAATGCACAAATGCTCCGAACAGTAGTCATACGGCATGTAGGTGCAAAGGTCTCATCAAAATCAATGCCTCTTTCCTACGCATAACGCTTTGCAACAAGCCTAGCCTTATACGTATCAACTGTACCATCAGTTTTACGCTTCAGCTTGTATATGCACTTAGTTCCAATGGCCTTCTCTCCAGGAGGCAAGTCACATAAAGACCATGTACCATTCTTCATTATAACATCATATTCAGATTGCATAGCAGCCATCCAATTTTCTAAATTTTGTGCTTCATCAAAAGAAACAGACTCATTCTCATCATAGAGACTAGACGCAGCCATAGCATAGCAATCTAATGCAAAGGAGGCACTATGAGAGCCTGAAGGAGTACGATATGACAAAGGTGCATCTAATTTGCTATCACGCAAAGTTTGCACCAACCATTTTGGCATAGTTTTTGCCTGCTCAATATTAGCTCTCTCATCAACAAGTGCATCATGTAAATCTGCATAAAAAATGGAATGATGTGCATCATCATATGAAGCCTGTAAAGGCTGAGAAGTTGCCTCATTAGGACCAGGACTAGATTGTCCACCTGTAAAAAGAGGCATCAAAGTATCATACATGTCTTTGGAGCTAACAGATGTCTCCTTAGTACATGAAAGCAATGGCTGAATAGCATCTTCCACAAAGACAACATCAGGGCTAACCAGAATTCGTTTAGTCTGTGGATGATACAGACGATAGCCTTTACTTTCAGAACTATACCCAACAAAAATACATTTTATTGCCTTATCATCCATTTTCTGCGATGTTGTTCAAGAACTAGTGCATATGCCAAACAACCAAAAACACGCAGATGAGCAATAGATGGCTTGGGGTCATGCCAAGCCTCATATGGAGTGATAGAGTGCAGCGCTTTAGTGGGACACCTGTTCAGTACATATGCTGCACACATGATGTGGTAAAGCCTCACTTTTGACCATGCACCTCGCCATCTCCATGAGTGACCTATTCTTTCATTCAGCAACTCCATTCTGTTGAGGTGCATACGGCACTATACACTCGTGTTTTATCCCACGTTCAGCCAGAAATGCATTAAAATCAAAAGACATATATTCCCCCCTCGATCAGAACGGAGGGTGCCCATTTTACATGCTCACAGATTTTCAACCAAAACCAAAAATTTTTTTAAGCACATGAACACTTCGGACTTTGCTTTGAGTGGATATACCCATGCATGCCTAGAAAAATCATCAATGAAAGTCATGAAGTAAAGATAATTTCCAAAAGAAGGTGTCTCCATAGGACCACAGACAATATGTACAAGCTGCAATTTCCACAATCCTTTTGCAACCAATACATGTCGCATCATATAAGCCATAACGGGCAGTTGGTACCATCCAACTTATCCTCAACAGCCAACATACAGAATGCATCATTGCTTTCAGCCATGGCCGGTGACTAAAATACCTTGATGCAAAAAATTGATTGTATCTCAAAAAGTTGAACAGAAGTGCCGAGACGAATTCCACGAGACCTGTAGCAGACTTTGAGACGCTTATACAGGCGAACAGAAACTGGTATATGCCTTTGGCACAAAAGGATGAAATAGCCTACACAAGCACTACGATAGTGCGTTCAGAGGCCGAAACGAGCTCAGATTGCGATTTCGATGAATCTGAGACTGCAAATGGAGGAGTGTCGACGGTGCCCTAGATGAAGCGACGACCTGCTCTGATACCAATTGTTGGAGATAGATGTCTGTAGAAGCACAGGAACAACACAAGGAAGAAGAAGAAGCTTGGAGCACAAACACACAATACTGAATGTATTACTAGAGAATGTACAAAGATAAGTAGCCCATTAGGGCAATAAGCGTATATACAAGCTCGGGGAAAAAAACCTCCTAAAGAGGGAAAAAAGTGCCCCGCTAATCCTAGTGTGTTCACACACATCACTACCTAAATATATCAACATCTTCTTGATTCATATCAGAGTTTTGCTTCTACTATTTGTTTGATGATGAAAGGCAATCCAACTACCTTGTCATTTGAGGAGTTAGTTTTTGCTTTGTTGCAAGAAGATCAATATAGGCAGAACAAGTCTATTATGCATGTTGCAGATCAAGCTTTCTTGACTAGTCAGAAGGGCAAAGGTAAATGGGGCTCATCCACTACTAAGTAGAAATATGCAAATGCTACACATTCAAAGAAGGAAGACAAAGATGAGAAGAAATAAAAAAAGCAAAAGTTGTTTTGTAATATTTGTAAAGCAAATGATCATGTCATTAAGAGTTGTCCAAAACTGGATACTAAACAGGCAAAGAAGAAAGAGGCCAGAATGGTTGTTGCAATGGACTCTACACCAAAAAGAGAGTGTGCTAATCTTGTACAGGAAGAAGAATGGGTGTTACTACTATTTGCAGTTTTGAACCATCTTCTCATGAGCAGTGCATGTCTGCAGTAGACTCGGATGTTTGGTATTTTGATAATAGGGCAACCAAACATCCTCTTATCCTATTATGGGAGTTGGTAAGATGATTCCCACTACTGCTAATTGTAGTTCTTTTACATTGTGGGATGCTTTATTTGTGGCATGGATCAAGAAGAATCTGTTATCAGTTTCTGCATTAGCCAAGATTGGCTTCGTTGTGAAATTTCTTGATGACAGATGTACAGTTCTTGATCTGTCAAATGGCAACGTGATTATTGCTTTTGGCATTTTATATCGTGGGTTGTATAAGCTCATAGATTATGAAAAATCTATGAATGATTCAGCATGTGCAGTACATGATTCTCAGGCTATGTCAGATGTGAAGCTTTTGCATGCATGCTTTGATCATCTAAATTTTGCTAGTCTGCTATGCCTGCATAAATCTGAAATGGTGTCCTCTTTGCCCAAACTTGAGGCACTTGGTAAACATATATGTGAAGGTTGTATTTTGGGCAAAATGCAGCGTTTCATTTCCAAAAGATGGTTCAGTTCGGGCTACTTAAAAATTGCAGCTTGTTCATAGCGATGTTTGTGGTCCTATGCAGACACCCTCTTTTGGAAATTATCTTTACTTTGTGACTTTCATTGATGAATTTTCCAAGCATGCATGAGTATATCCATTGAAAGCAAAGTCTGAAGTGTTCATGTGCTTCAAACAGTTTCTAGTTTTGGCTGAAAATATTTCAGCGTGTAAAATGGGCACCCTCCATTTTGATCGAAGTGGGGAATATATGTCTTCTGATTTTTAATGCATTTCTGGCTAAACATGGGATAAAACACTAGTGTACAGTGTCGTATATACCTCAACAGAATGGAGTTACTCAACAAAAGAGCAGGTCACTCATGGAGATGGAGAGGTGTATGGTCAAGAGTCAAGCTTTACCACATAGTTTCTGGCTTGAGGTTGTTATGTGTGAAACATAGGTACTTAATAGGTGTCCCACTAAAGCACTATAGTCTATCACTCCATATGAGGCTTGGCATGATCGCAAGCCATGTGTTCCTCATTTCCATGTTTTTGGTTGTCTGACGGATGCATTAGTGCATGAACAACATCGTAGAAATTTGGATGATAAAACAATAAAATGTATTTTTGTTGGGTACAGTTCTGAAATCAAAGGCTATCATCTACATCATTCATAGACTTAATGCATTCTAGTTAGCCGCGATGTTGTTTTTGTGGAAGATGCTATTCAGCCCTTACTTTCATGTACTAAGGAGACATTTGTTAGCTCCAAAGACATGTATGATACTTTGCTGCCTCTTTTTACAGGTGGACAGTCTAGTGCTGGTCCTAATGAGGCAACTTTTTAGCCTTTGCAGGTTTCATGTGATGATGGAGATCATCTCATTTCTGATGCAGATTTACATGATGCACTTGTTGATGAGAGAGTTGATATCGAGGAGGCAAAAAATTTGCCAAAATGGCTGGTACAAACTTTGCATGACAACAAATTAGATGCACCTTTGTCATATCCTACTCGATGAGGCTCTAATAGTGCCTCTTTTGCATCAGATTGCTATGTTATGGTTGTATCTAGTCTCTATGATGAGAATGAACCTGTTTCTTTTGATGAAGCCTAAAATTAAGAAAATTGGATGGTTGTTATGCAATCTGAATACGATTCTATAATGAAGAATGGTACTTGGTCTTTATATGACTTGTCGCCTAGCAAGAAGACCATTGGCACAAAGTGGATATACAAGTTGAAGTGTAAGCTTGATGGAACAGTTGACAGGCATAATGCTAGGCTTGTTGCACAGGGTTATGCACAAGAAAGAGGCATTGATTTTGATGAGACCTTTGCACCTACATGTCAAATGACTATTGTTCGTAGCATTTGTGCACTTGGAGCTCATCTTGGTTGGAATGTACATCAGCTGGATATTAAAATATCATTTATGAATGGTGACTTGCATGAAGAAGTGTATGTTTTTTGGCCCCGTGGCTTTATGCAGAAAGGGCATGAAAACCAGGTGTGCAAGCTAAGAAAGGATTTATATGGTTTGAAATAAGCACCATGTGCTTGGCAAGAAAAGATACATGCCTATCTGATTGCACATGGTTTTGAGAACAGTCCAATTGAAAGCACCTTATATGCTAAGCGTGCTAATGATGTACTTCTTATCATTGTGGTGTATGCTGATGATATGCTGCTCATTGGTCCTCATGAGAAGCATATTACTGAGTTTAAGGCTGATTTACATGCCTCATTGAGATGTTCGATTTGGGGCATTTACATCATTATTTGGGCATTAAGTTTATGCACGTTGATGGTGGAATGGAATTGTGTCAAAGGAAATATATTGACATATTATTGTAGCATTTTGGCCTTGAAAACTGTAAACCTATTGCCACTCCAATGGAGATAGGTTTACAGTGGAACCTTCATGATGTTGGAGATGCATTCATGTTGTTCTCTATCAGCAAGATGTTGGATACTTGATTTACTTATGCATTACTCGGCCACATATTCATTTTGTTGTCTCATAGATGAGTAGATTTATGCATTGCCAAGTGTCAAGCATTGGCAGGCGGTTAAGCGCATATTTCACTACTTGAATGGTACCTAGCTACTTGGGTTGTTTTATCCCAAGGGGGGATCCCTACCACCAGATTTGCATGCTTGTTCTGACTCTGATTGGGTTGGTTGCTATGACACTTGTGTGTGCAATAGTGGTTCCGGCTTCATGCTTGGTAGTTCATGCATATCTTGGCTGAGCAAGAAGAAACCTATTGTGGCCACTTCTAGTTGTGAGGTTGAGTATAGGGTAGCTTTCACAACGATTGTTGAGTGTGTGTGGCGTAGACATCTTATGGATGATTTGGGTGCTGGTTAGTCTTCTGCCACCACCATCTTCACTGATAGTCATAGTGCATTAGCAGTTGTGAGGAACCCTGTGTTCCATGCTCACACTAAGCACATTGAGGTGCATTATCATTATGTCAGGGAGAGGTTCTCTGTTGGAGAGATTAGCTTGGAATATGTGCCCACTGAGGAGAGTATTGCAGACCTTTTCACAAAGGCTCTGCCTAGGGAGAAGGTTGAAGCTTTTTGCAAAGCTTTGGGTTACTTCCTTTTGTGTAGTGATTTCCACATAGCTTGGAACTTTCTTAAACATGAGTGATAGATCCTTTTTCCCCACATCACTCCTAGGAGGAATTTGTTGATATATTTAGGTAGTGATGTGTGTGAACACACTAGGACCACCGGTGCACTTTTTTCCTCTTTAAGAGGTTTTTTCCCTTAACTTGTATATACGCTTATAGCCCTAACGGGTTACTAATCTTTGTACATTCTAGTGGTAATACATTAAGTTTTTTTTCTGGTGCTCCAAGCTTCTTCTTCTTCCTTGTGTTGTTCACGTGCTTCTGTAGACGTCTAACTCCAACACCCATGTAGGAGAACATTGCAGACCTTTTCACGAAGGATCTGCCTAGGGAGAAGTTTGAAGCTTTCCGTAAAGCTTTAAGCTTACTTCCTTTTGTGGATTGGTTCCACATAGCTTGGCACTTCCTTATACATGAGTTCCAACTCCTTATTCATCGCATCACTCCCAGGGGGGGCTTTGTTGATATATTTTTGGTAGTGATGTGTCTGAACACAATAGGACCGCTTGGGCACTTTTTTTCCTCTTTAGGAGGCTTTTTTCCCCTGTATACATTCTAGTGGTAATACATTCAATATTTTGTGTTGTGCTCCAACCTTCTTCTTCTTCCATGTGTTGTTCGTGTGCTTTCGTAGACGTCTAACTCCAACACTTCGTACATGAAAGTAATGGTTGAATTACATCTTCCACAAAAACAACATCATGACTAATTTCAAGATGTGTTTAGTATGTGGATGATATAGAAGATAGCTTTGCTTTCAGAATTGTACCCAACAAAAATACATTTAACTTCTTTGTGATCCAATTTCCAATGTTGTAGTTCAAGCACTAATGCATATGCTAGACAACCAAAGACACCCAAATGAGCAATAGATAGCTTATGACCATGCCAATCCTCATATGGAGTAATAGATTGTAGTGCTTTGATGGGACACATGTTAAGTACACATGTTGCACATATAACAACCTCAAGCCGTAAGCTATGTGGTAAAGCTTGAATTTTAACCATAAACATCGTTGTCTCCATGAGAGACATGCTTTCTTTTAGCAAATCCATGTTTTTGAGGTGTATATAACACAGTACATTGATGTTTTATCCCACATTCAACAAAAATGCATTAAAATTAGAAGACATGTACTCTCTCTGATCAGAATAGAGGGTGCTCAATTTAAGTGTTGATAGATTTTCAGCCATAACCAGAAACTATTTGAAGCACATAAACACTTCAGAATTCGCTTTCAATAGATACACCCATGCATGCCATGAAAAATCATGAATAAATAGACAAAGTAAAGGTAGTTCCCTAAGGAAGGTATCTACATATGACCATAGACATCACTATGAACAAGCTACAGTTTATGAGTAGCTCAAATTAAACAATCTTTAGGTAAGGAAGAGTACTACATTTTGCCAAAAATACAACCTTTAGAGGCATGTTAACAAGGTGCCTCAATTTTGGGTAGAGATGAAACCATTTCAGATTTTTGGAAGCATAACAAACTAGCATAATTCAGATGACCAAAGCATGCATGACAAAGCTTTGCATCTGAGATAGCTTGAGAATCTTGAACTGCACATGCGAAATCATTCACAAATTTTGCATAGTCTAGGAGCTTATAAAGCCCATTACATAAAATGCCAAAAGCAATAATAACATCTCCATTTGACAGATCATGAATTATGCATCTATCATCAACAAATTTGACCACCAAGCCAATCCTAGCTAATGCTGAAACTGAAAATAGACTTTTCTTGTTCCCTAGTACATGCAAAGCATTTATCAATGTAAAAGAACTACCATCAATAGTAGAATGAGCTTACCAGCCCCCACTAAAGGATAAGAGGAGTTGTTAGCACATGTGATGATATTACCTGTAGGGACAGGCTCAATTCAACTGAAGAAACTACACTGAGAGGTAATATATTTAGTTCCCCCACTATCAAAGTACCAAACATCTGAGTCTACTACAGACATACACTACTCATGAGAAGATGGGACATAGTTGCATGTAGTGAATTCCCATTCTTCATTCTGCACACGATAAGTAGTTTTTGTTTTAGGTGTAGATGCCTCTGCAACAACCATTCTAGCCTCTTTCTTCTTTGCCTCTTTTGTAGCCAGTTTTGGACAACTCTTATGACATGATCATTTCCCTTACATTATTTGAACAATTGTTTTGCTTTTTTGTTTTCTTCTCATCTTTTTCTTCCTTCTTTGATTGTGTAGCATTAGCACATTTCTACTTACTAGTAGATGAACTCCATTTACCTTTGCCCTTTTGACTAGTTAAGAAAGCTTGACCTGAAACATGCATAATGGACTTTTTCTACTTGGATTGATCTTCTTGCAACAAAACAAAGACTAAATCCTCAAATGCTAAGGCATTTGGATTGGCTTTCATCATCAATCGAAGAGTAGAAGCAAAACTATGATATGAATATGGAAGACCATTAAGAACACTTTGCACAAGTGAACTATTTGGCAAGACTTCATCAACAAAAAAAAAAAGCTCCTTTAAATCTTTGATCTTTGTCAAAAAATTGTCCATGGAATCTTCTTCATTCATGTGCTCACTCTCCAACTATCTTCGAAGGTAAACAACATGAGCCTCTCTTGCCTGGTATAAGGTTGTAAGTGTACCCCAAGCATCCTTTGCCATCTTGCAAGAGAAAATATGAGGGATAATGACATGTTTGACAGACAAGGCTATCAATGCACGTGCATGAACATCTCTGTAATCCCAACAAAGTTTCTCTGAAGAGGTGCAACAAGAAATGCAACACGAATAGGAATTTGAAGATCACCATCTACATCACCTTCAATAATTGTATTCACACGTGTAGTAGGGAATTTTTCAATACCCTACACAATATTCCACAACCCTTTTGCTAGGAATACATGATGCATCATATATACCCATGATGAGTAATTAAAACCATACAACTTGTCATCAATAGCTAACATACAAAATACATCATTGCGTTCAGCCATGGGCACTGATAAACCTGTAGTGACTTTGAGGTGCTTGTACTAGCGAACTGAAATGTGTATAGATGTTTGGCACAAAGGGATGAATTTTCTTGCATAAGCACTATGATAGTGCTTTTGGAGGTTGAAACAAGCTAAAATCAAAATTTTGATGCTACGAAGTGAAGCCGTTTTGAACTACTTATCACCTTGAGTATGCTCACCAAGTTTCATGCAATTTTGAGATTGTGATTGGAGGGATGTTGACGACGCCCTAGATGAGGCGAAGATCTTCTCTAAAACCAACTATTGGAGTTTGAGGTCTACGAAAGCACACAAATAACACAAGGAAGAAGAAGAAGCTTGGAGCATAACACAACATTGAATGAAATACCAAGTAAATGTACAAAGATAAGCTAGCCATCAGGTTATAGGTGTATATACAAGTCGAGGGACAAAAACCTCCTAAAGAGGAAAAAAGGGTCATGACGGTCCTAAGTGTGTTCACACACTTCAATACTGAAATATATCAATAGAGATAAATTAGTCATAATGATTAGTTTGAGTCTCAATTGAGGATTCTAGATGAGAAGATATTATATCTATGTCTAGTGGTGGTCTTTGACTAGATGGAAGATATAGTTGTTGGCACTAGAGAGACTAGAACTAGAGTGATGATTTTTTCATAATAGATTTGGAAGAGAATATTGATAAATATGACCATAGAAGTATTAAGCATTTATTTGGTTTTGATTCACGAGGATGAAAAAACTAGCACCATTTAGGAAGGCTAGTACTTATGGACTTTTAGAATCTTGCAAAAGGAATGTTTTTAAATTTGTATGCAAACTAAGGTGTTAGACTCAAGAAATGATGGGCAGGTGATGGTTGAACAACACCTTAAGAGGGAGGATTAGGAAGTAATCCTCAATCATGGCTTTTGGGGTAAGGTGTTAGCCCATCATACTCCTAACAGATAGCTCATGAGTTCAAATCCCATGATTGGTATCAGAGCCTAGGAAGTAGGCTTGGGAAAGATGGAAGGTGCAGCATGACATAGCATGGCACGTTGTAGGGTACACACCATCAGGGTGCATCTAGAAAGGGCACATCACAACCCTTTCAAAGATTAGAGTGTATCTCCCAATCTGTAGGTCGGATTTAGATGTGTAAGATACCATTGGAAAGCTCTTTGAGAAGTAGCAGATTAAGGATCCAAGATACCTATCATAGGAGAGAACCAAGTTCAAGATATTGAGGTTGAGAGTAAGAGGCTCAAGGGACCAAGGTTGCGAACAAGGAAAGTCCATAAGCAAGTGGCCAAGAAGCAGAAAGGCAAGGTTCAAGAGACCACGGTTGAGAGCAAGGGTTCAAGAGACCAAGGTTGAGAGCAAGAAGGTTTAAGAGACTATCCACTGGTGAGGACATCAATTCAAGGGGAGATAAAGGATTGATCATTGAGGACAATGATCTCTAAAAGGGGAAGAGAGTGTTAGACTCAAGAAATAATGGGCAGGAGATGGTTGAACCACACCCTAAGAGGGAGGATTAGGAAGTAATCCTCAATCATGGCTTTTGGGGCAAGTGGTTACCCCATCATACTCCTAGCCGATACGTCATGAGTTCAAATCCCACATAACAGGAAGACAAAGCCCAAAGTTTGCATCATAATGTTAATAAGGACCAATAGAATTTAGTCCAAAAAACATGGACAAAAAACCAAGGATTTATGAAGTTTAATGATGGATTTTCATAGGACACAAGAATAGTTTAGATAAGACAATTGTTTGTGACTACACCAACTTGACATGAAAGTCAAGTCTATTATATTGACTCAAAGGGGTTTGGAATAATTTTATTATATGACTTTGTTTTATGTGTATCATTTTTTGTCTCCATAATATTCAGCATGTCTTTCACATTATTTGTTGATATATTTTGGTAGTGATGTAGGTGAACACAATTAGGACTACCGAGGCATTTTTCTCCTCTTTAGGAGGTTTTTTTTCCTCAGACTGTATATATGCATATAACCCTAACGGGTTAATTTTCTTTGTACATTCACTTGGTAATACATTTAGTATTGTGTTGTGTTCCAAGTTTCTTCTTCTTTCTTGTGTTATTTATGTGCTACCATAGACCTTGAAATCCAAGAACTCGTATTAGACCATGTGACTGCTTCATCTAGGGCATCGTCAACACCCCTCTAGTCATAGTCTCAAAATGCACTATCACTATAACTATGTAGGCAAACTCATCCTTTTGTGCCAAACATATATAAAATTTTTGGTTGGCCAATACAAGTGCCTCAAAGTTTGCTATAGGTTTAATAAAGTTTGACATGGTGTTTTTGTTAAACTTTTTGAGATACATTCATTTTTTTGCATTGGCGTACTTAATCGGTGGCCATGGTTGAATGCAATGATGTATTTTGTATGTTGGATGTTGAGGATAAGTTGGATGGTAGTAATTACCCATTGTGGGCATATACAATGTATCATGTATTGGTAGCAAAAGGGATGTGAAATATTGTGGAGGGTTGAAAAATGTCCTACTACACCTGAAAACACAGTTATTGAAGGTGATGCAAATGACATTAGAGATAATGATCTTCCAATTCCTATTCGTGTTGCAGTCCCTGCTTAACCTACTAATGAGAAACTTCATTGGGATGGCAAATATGCTTAGGCACATGCATTGGTAACTTTCTCTATCAAACGTGACATTATCCCTGACATTTGTTCTTACAAAACAACAAAGGATGCTTGGGATACACTTACAACTTTACACTAGGCAAGAAATGAGGCTCCTATTGCTTACCTCGAAAAAGAAATTTGGAGACTGAGCTTATGAATGAAGGATATTCCATGGACAATTTTTTCAAAGATCAAAGATTTAAAGGAGAAGTTGATTTATGTTGATGGTCTTACCAGATAGTTCATTTGTGCAGTCTATTCTTAACAATCTTCTAGATTCATATCAGAGTTTTGCTTCTACTCTTTGGTTGATGATGAAAGGATATGTTGATGAAGTCTTACTAGATAGTTCATTTGTGAAGATTGTTTTTAATGATCTTCTAGATTCATCTAAGAGTTTTGCTTCTACTCTTTTAGTCCAAATGCCTTAACATTTGAAGAGTGGCTCTCTATTTTGTTGCAAGAACATCAATCCAGACAAAACATGTAAATTATGCATGTTGTAGATCAAGCTTTCTTAGCTATTCAGAAGGGTAAAGGTAAATGGAGCTCATCTACTAGTAAGCAAGAATCTAATAATGCTGCATGGACGAGAAGGAAGACAAATATGAAAAGAAAAATAGAAAAGCAAAAACATTTTTGCAAATATTGTAAGGGAAATGATCGTCATAAATAGTTGTCCAAAACTAGCTGAAAAGAGGCAAAGAAGAAAGAGGTTGGAATGGTTCTTGTGTTGATATACTTTGGTAATGATGTGTATGAGCACACTGAGGACTGTTGGGGCACTTTTTTCCCTCTTTAGGAGGTTTTTTCCGTCAGGTTGTATATACGCATATAACCCTAATGGTTTAATTATCTTTATACATTGGTAATACATTCAACATTCTGTGTTGTGCTCCAAGCTTCTTCTTCTTCCTTGTGTTGTTCATGTGCTTTTGCCGACCTCAAACTCCAACAATTGGTATCAGAGCACGTCGCGCGCTTCATCAAGGGCATCATCAGCAGCCTTTCGATCATAGTCTTAGACGCACATGAAAATTGGTGAGCATACTCAAGGCAAAATCGTAATATGAGCTCATTTCAACCTCCAAATGGACTATCGTAGCACTTGTGCACACAATTTTGTCTTTTTGTGCCAAACATATATACAGGTTTTGGTTTGCCACTACAAGCACCTATAAGTCTGCTATAGGTTTAGTAGAACTTGATAGGTTAGTTCTGTTCAACTTTTTGAGATACAATCTTTTTTTTTGCATTAGGGTATTTTAGTTAGTGGCCATGGATGAAAGCAATGATGTATTTGATATGTTCACTATTGAGGATAAGTTGGATGGTACCAAATACCCAGTATGGACATATATGATGTGTCTTATATTGGTTGCAAAAGGACTGTGGAATATTGTGAAGGGTGTTGAAAAATGACCTACTACACTTGCAAATACAATTATTGAAGGTGATGGAGATCGTGTTGAAGATGATGATCTTTAAATTCCTATTCGTGCTGCATTTCCTATTGCACCTACTGCAAAGCACCTTCGTTGGGATGGTAGAGATTCTCATGCACATGCATTGATAGCTTTGTCTATCAAATGTGCCATTATCCTGCACATTCACTCTAGCAAAGCAACTAAGGATGCTTGGGATACACTTATAGCTTTATACTAGGCAAGGAATGAGGCTCATGTTTCTTACCTCCAAAAATAGTTGGAGAGTGAGCACATGAATGAAGGAGATTCCATGGATAGTTTTTTGAAAAAGATCAAAGATTTGAAGGAGAAATTGATTTCTACTAATGAAGTCTTGCCAGAGAGTTCATTTATGCTGACTCTTTTGAATGGTCTTCTAGTTTCATATTAGATTTTTGCTTCTAATCTTCGATTGATGATGAAGGGTAATCCAAATGCCTTGATATTTGAAGAGTTAATCTCTGTTTTGTTACAAGAAGATCAGTTGAGGAAGAATAGGTCCATTATGCATGTTATAGATCAAGCTTTTCTAGCTAATCAGAAGGGCAAGGGTAAATGGAGCTCATCTACTAATAAGTAGAAATCTGCTAATTCTACACAATCAAAGAAGGATGACAAAGATGAGAGGAAAACAAAAAAGCAGAAATTGTTTTATAAACACCATAAAGGAAATGGTCATGTCATAAAGAGTTGTCCAAAACTGGTTGCAAAAGAGGAAAAGAAGAAAGAGGCTTGAATGGTTGCCAAAAAGGCCTCTACACCTAAAACAAAGTCTACTAATCTTGTGCATAATGAAGAATGGGCATTTACTACTGTTTGCAATTATGAGGAATCTTTTTATGAGCAGTGTATGTCTACAATAGACTCAAATGTTTGGTACTTTGATAGAGGGAAAACCAAACATATTACCTCTACAACATAGTTTCTTCACTTCACTTGAGCCTGCCCCTACAGAGAATATTGTCATATGTGCCAACAACTCCTCTTATCCTTTCATGGGAGTTGGTAAGATCATTATGTTATTGTTGATGCTATTTGTTTTACATTATCGAATGCTTTATTTGTGCCAAGGATCAATAAAAATCTGTTATCAGTTTCAACATTAGCCAAGATCAACTTAGTTATGAAACTTGTTGATAATAGATGTACAATTCATGAACTATCAAATGGCGATGTTGTTATTACTTCTAGAATTTTTGTCATGGGTTGTATAAGCTCATAGATTATGCAAAATCTATAAATGATTGAGCATGTGCAGTTCAAGATTCTCAGGCTATGTCAAATGCAAAGCTTTGGCATGCACTCTTTGGTCATCTGAAATTTGCTAGTTTGTTACACATGCAGAAACCTAAGATGATGTCTTCTCTATCCAAACTTGAGGAACCTTGTAAACATGTTTTTGAAGGCTGTATTTTAGGGAAAATGCAATGTTCCTCCTTCCCAAAAGATGGTTCTCTTTGAGATACTTAAAAATTGCAACTTGTTCACAATGATGTTTGTGGTCTTATGCAGATACATTCTTTTGGGAGCAATCTTTACTTTGTGACTTATATTGATGACATTTCTAGGCATGCATGGGTTAATCCATTGAAAACAAAGTCCTAAGTGTTTATGCGCTTCAAACAATTTTTGGTTTTGGTTGAAAATCTCTCAGCATGTAAAATGGGCACCCTCCATTCTCATCAAGGGGGAATATATGTCTTTTGATTTTGATGCATGTTTGGTTGAGTGTGGGGTAGAACATCAGTGTATAATGCCATATGCACCTCAATAAAATGGAGTTGCCGAAAGGGAGAAAAGTTCACTCATGGAGATGGTAAGGTGCATGGTCAAAAGTCAAGTTCTACCACATAGCTTATGGCTTGAGGTTGTTATGTGTGCAACATATGTACTTAATAGGTGTCCCACTAAAGCATTGCAGTCTATCACTCCATATAAGGCTTGGCATGGTTGCAAGCGACCTGTTGCTCATTTGCATGTCTTTGGTTTTCTGGCATATGCATTAGTGCCTGAACAACAATGAAATCGGATGATAATGCAGTGAAATGTATCTTTGTTAGGTACAATTCCAAAAGCAAAGGCTACTGTCTGTATGATTCACAGACTAAACACATTTTGCTTAGTCCTGATATTGTTTTTGTGGAAGATACAATTCAACCATTGCTCTTTTCTCTTCCTTTTCTAGTAGAGTTCATAATTAACGTAAGAACAAAGTAGAAACCCAAAATTTACCTTTTCTCCTCATCCAATGCATGTAAAATTGCATAATTATCTTTTCATATGTACTCCAATTTGCCTAGAGCATATATTCTCTATAAGAACCATTTCAGCCTTTATAAATGCACTGCATTTTTGTGCCGTGCGAACAATCAATATCCTCTTGCATTGATGCACTCATAAAATTCCTTAACCATCATGGGTTCAATTGCTTTAGCTAACTATTCTATTTGGCTATTAGTTATTAAAGACCTTGGAAACATATTCATCCACTCCCTTCCATAAAGGGGTCATTTGGTTTGTTGAATGTGTGAGATTACCAAGTTGCACTAAATCATAATTCCTCCAAGTATTCCATGGGAGCCTAAAAAAATCTAGAAGACTAATTGTTTGGAACCAAACTACATGTTGCATCATTTGAGTCTAATTCTAGTGTGAAGTCCATGAATCTATACTCCGATTCTATCTTAGAATATTCGAGCACCATACCAGATAGTTCTCCTTCATCATCTTGGATGATCATGGTTTTATTATCTTTATTTTATGATGTTGGTGTCTTCCTTGTAGAGTGTCATGTTGCCATCATGCTAAAGAAAAGAACTTGTGAGATACTATTTGCATAACACATTGTGACCAGACATTGCATTTTGATTGTGATCAAGGAAAATGTGACACTCTAGTGTAATGCATTCACTATTTCAAGAACTTCTTATATTTTGAAAATGAGGTACTTCTCCCAAAATAACCCACTGCATGCCCCCAATCATAAAGCATAAGTTTCTTATAGTCTAATAATGTCACTTATCTCTTGCACTAGGTGAAATATGGTGATAGAAGTTGGGAACTCAAGATATTCATCGACTTGTTTGTTCTATCCTTGGTATTTGTTGGAAAACAATGTCTCATTGGTTGGAAAATGGTCAAAGCTTGTCAATCTTGCTCAGAGAATATAGCAAGTATAAAATCTCTAAAGATTTCCTCTACAAGCTTTTATAGTACCTCAAGCTGACGGGCGAAAACAACATATGTAGGACTCGTTTCTAGCTTTTGTAGAAGACAAGAGCGTGGGCATCTTGGATAAGATGTAAGCCTCTTAACCTGCCGACGAGGGTTCAATTCCTACCTACAGTAGCGCGAAACGCGATAGAGATTTTATCAAGCTTTTAGGGTAGCGAAAGCGGACGAGCGCGAACATAATGAGTTATGCTTTTCAGATTCAGAACGATCGTATGTTTGCTTTATTGGAGATCGTAGCGATCATAGAATTGTAGAGCTTTATTTGCTTTATTGAAAGTGCTTTTGAAGGATGATCAACAACTATATAAGAAGACATTGGGTTCACTTCTATTCATCCTTCACCTAGGATCAACACAAGCTTTCTAGAGCTTGGACCTCAATAGAGGTGGTGTTTCTTCTAGCACATGGGGCAGCCATGGTGCTAACTTGAAGCATGTTGAGGAGCAGCTATGGAGTTCTTCTTAATGATTCTTCTTGGGGAAGATGAAGGGTGTGCTCACACTCTAGCTCATGGAGAGGAGGTCATCTCTTGTTCATGGCAAGAAGACTTGATTATTAGCAGCTTGATGGTGAGGATCGCCCATCTACATGATGTATTTGAAGATCATCTTCTACAAGAAGATGTTAGGTTGAAGATTATCTTCTACAAGAAGATGTCTGGCTACTTCAAAGAAATTGGATGGGACCATCTACATGATGTATTTGAAGATCATCTTCTACAGGAAGATGTTAGGTTGAAGATTATCTTCTACAAGAAGATGTCTAGCTACTTCAAAGACATTGGATGGAGTTTAACATAAGATTCACATCTTATGTTAAAGTATTCAGGTACATATTCTCTTTATGCACACATGTACTACTTGAAGTTTATGGAGGCTGTGGCGTTCATATCAGGAGGAGTCCTATTCGGCATAGGTACAAGAGAAACAGTACGTATATGCTTTGTGCATATTTTATGAGGTGTTTGAGAAGGTGTGTCCACATGAGTTTGAGGATTTCCGTTCACATTGATCCTTCCTCTTTCAGTCACTCATATTCACTCTTCTATAACCTATAAGGTCACACATCTCATGTATATTCAGATTACTGCCCACACATCTGAATATGTTTGTTACATTGTACATTCACTCATGCATCTATTTCTCATCACATAGAGTGGTCGAGAGTTTTGCTCCCACATTGTACATTGAACATTGGTATATATGATACTATGAGTAAGCGATGGCTTACGTAACACCTTACACATGTTGTCTATTCTTTCTCTATCTTTGTCTCATCATCTGTATGATTAAGTTGTGGTATGTTCATGTTTTGTCAATATGGAAGATTGCTAGAATTAATGTTGTACATGACTGGAACTATGGAACCATGGACCTATGACATGAGCTAAGGGCCTACCTCACTTCCAACATTTGGTATCAGAGCACTAAGGTTTTGGTTACAGAACTTTAGATCTTTGGCATCAATGCATTAAGGCTCATTCATATCCCAGGTTCCTAGAATTCCAGATTTACAACATATAATTTAAAGGCATCTTCTAACATTTGACATTTGACATACACACTTAATCTAGATGAGTAGAGATTTGAGAATTAGACACTTCAGTTACATTCATCAGTGTGGAGTATGAAGTTGATGATCTGTTAGCAGCCGAATATTTTTGGAAGAGTATGCAAATACTTTACAAAAGTATTGTTTGAAGACCCAGACTTGATGAAGAGAAGACTACTTCAAATTCAAGGAAGAACAATGGTTTAGAGAAGATGAAGGAATCAGATCAACATCAAATCACAGGTATCAGTTTCTACTATCAGATTATCATTTGTAGTTCATATCTTAGAAGAGCAGTTATGAAGAGATTTTGAAGGTTTCAAGGAGTGCTTTTATACGCTTTCATCATTTGAAAGTTAAAGCATTAGCTACATCAAAACAGGTATCTAGAGGTTTTTCTAGAGAGTTTTGAGAAGATCTCTTTCATGGCAAGAAAGTTCATCTAAGAAGACAAGTGCAGAGATGAGATGAGTTTTTCAGCCAATTTTCTGTTGTAAGTTGGTTGGATATCAAGGTACAAATGTATCTAGAGAAGGTAACTCTAGAAGGGCAATTCATCATTCAGACAACGATTGGTGAATTTAGTCGTTTCGGACATTTGAAGCAGAATTTTTATTCAGAGATATGAGGAGATGATAAAACATGATTCTATATTCACTTCCATTTGTATACCATGTTTGTTTTATCTCTTACTCTTACATTAGAGGAAGAGAAAAGTTCATTTGAAGAAGTCAAGAGTGTTTGCTACTTCAAGATGAAGAGAACAAAAGGTATGGAAGAGAAGTTTGAAGTTGTTGACATCATCAGATGGAAGAAAGATGCAGAAGAAGAAAGTCCATCATTTCCAAAAGAAAAGTAAGGCTTCCTTTTCTCATATATTTTCCATATACTTTTCCTATTTTATCCTCTACACCCAAAGACAAGTCTACAAGAACATCTTGTTTAAAGAAGAAGCAGTATCTTGTTTTACATTACACTTGCTCATGATTTAGTAGATTTGACAAAGAATTGCATTGAGAGAAAGAAAAGCAGCAGATATATGTTTTGACTCATATGTATATGAGTTATGTTGAAGCTTTTTAAGCAGGCAGCTTATATGTTCCCTCAAAGAATTCTTGGAGTGTCAAAACAGAGCTACTTGGTATATGACAAGTTGCAGAGAAGTATATTTCTTCTTTATCTAACTCTTGTGGTAAAAGAGTTTTTTGTAGCAGATGTTGAAGACCTGGGTTGAGGTTTTATGTTTGGAAAAGGTTACCTCATATTCAGTACTTTCAGAAAACTTCAGAAAATTCAGACTTGTTGATGTACCAGTCAGTTGAAGAATCTACTTTTTATGATTGTCTAGACTTTTGGATACATGTTTGTATTCAAAAAGGTGTTCCATCATATCCTATCACTTGATTGAAAGTGGAGTTAGCCAAAAGAAAATCAAGTAGGTACTATCACATTTCACCCGGGTAAAATATGAAAGTTATGAAGTATCAACTTGCAGCTTTTGGAGTTCTCAAGGTGAGAAGTTTGTCCACTTATGTTTCAAGTAGGAACTGCAGATTCCTTGAAGGATTTGTTTGAAGAAAAGCAACTTTTTAAGAAGCATGGACACTTGAAGACATTCAGGAAGTAAATCAAACATTCAGTCATGAAGGTTTGATAAGAGCAGATTCTACACAAGAGAGATCATTGATCTTGATTGATCTTGTATGATCTTGAGTATTTATGATTCAGTTGTCTATCCTTTGTTTGTGAAGATTCTTAACATTGGAAGAAATAAGTCAAAGATTCAGATTCTATCAGATTTGTGTTGCAGAGAGATAGAAGATACTTGTTATGTTACTGAAGCTTATGAATCCTATAAAGCTTTCAGCAAGGTTTTGTTATGTTAGGATCAGCTAACCTTATTCTATAATTTGGAAAGCTGAGGAATGACATGGAAAGCTATTGGCATCTGATCAATGCTAATAAAAAGGATTCAGAGATTTTGTTTCAGATACAGGTATTGATCACTGAACATCAGATTTATGAAGGAAGACGTTCCAGATTTCATAAAGTCTGATATATTTGAAGAATTTTGGATACTAGTGTTAAGTCATCCAGGGGGGTGATTAAACATAAAGACTTATTTTCAACCATATGTAAAAGAATGCAGAGTCATACCTACAGGTATTCCTATATTTCCTTTGTCAGGTTCTCTTTATGTTCCAGCTTTGAAAGAAGAAGGAAGAAGAAGAATGTTTGGAGAAAGTTCCTGTTCAGGAAAAGGTTCCAGATTTCTATTGAAGAGAAGCTTGATATTTCAGAAAGGTATATTTCAGAAGTGCGCACATATATGTTTATACCAAGTTATGAAGGAAAGAGGTATGAAGGATTTAAAGGATGAAGACACGATGACATCATAGATTTTTGACTCATATTTCAGTTGATTGTAATTGAATTGAGTTGATTTGACTTGAGTACAGTCAGAGATGAACCAATAGTGTTCATAATACACTAAGTTGTGAGTTGTCAGTCACAGGTTCCAGGATTCAGTTCCTTATTTTATTTAGTGTATTTACATGACGCAGCAGAAGTACGTTGAGAAAACTTTTTGGAAGGTAAATGCAAATATATGGATCCTAGTGTATGTTTTCAGGTTTTTGAAGACAGGAGATAGCAGGTGCAGGGACAGTTCATGCTATATTTTTTGTCAAGCAGTGATTGCTTGATGTGTACACTATTGGATATCTAGTTTGCATATTTTCTCAGGTATTATGGTTCATATTCAGCAAGTTCAAGTTTTTTGAAGGAAAGTCAATTTCAGTTTTGAAGAAGACTTTCTCTGAAGTATCGGAAGTACAAGCTTGAAGCTTGTAATAGTTTGCAGCTTTGATAGTTTGCAGATTCAGTTCAGTTTGAACCAATATGCCATTGCAGGGGGGATTGTTGGAAAACAATGTCTCATTGGTTGGAAAATGGTCAAAGCTTGTCAATCTTGCTCAGAGAATATAGCCAGTATAAAATCTCTAAAGATTTCCTCTACAAGCTTTTATAGTACCTCAAGCTGACGGGCGAAAACAGCATATGTAGGACTCGTTTCTAGCTTTTGTACAAGACAAGAGCGTGGGCATCTTGGATAAGATGTAAGCCTCTTAACCTGCCGACGAGGGTTCAATTCCTACCTATAGTAGCACGAAACGCGATAGAGATTTTATCAAGCTTTTAGGGTAGCGAAAGCGGACGAGCGCGAACATAATGAGTTATGCTTTTCAGATTCAGAACGATCGTATGTTTGCTTTATTGGAGATCGTAGCGATCGTAGAATTATGGAGCTTTATTTGCTTTATTGAAAGTGCTTTTGAAGGATGATCAACAACTATATAAGAAGACATTGGGTTCACTTCTATTCATCCTTCACCTAGGATCAACACAAGCTTTCTAGAGCTTGGACCTCAATAGAGGTGGTGTTTCTTCTAGCACATGGGGCAGCCATGGTGCTAACTTGAAGCATGTTGAGGAGCAGCTATGGAGTTCTTCTTAATGATTCTTCTTGGGGAAGATGAAGGGTGTGCTCACACTCTAGCTCATGGAGAGGAGGTCATCTCTTGTTCATGGCAAGAAGACTTGATTATTAGCAGCTTGATGGTGAGGATCGCCCATCTACATGATGTATTTGAAGATCATCTTCTACAAGAAGATGTTAGGTTGAAGATTATCTTCTACAAGAAGATGTCTGGCTACTTCAAAGACATTGGATGGGACCATCTACATGATGTATTTGAAGATCATCTTCTACAGGAAGATGTTAGGTTGAAGATTATCTTCTACAAGAAGATGTCTAGCTACTTCAAAGACATTGGATGGAGTTTAACATAAGATTCACATCTTATGTTAAAGTATTCAGGTACATATTCTCTTTATGCACACATGTACTACTTGAAGTTTATGGAGGCTGTGGCGTTCATATCAGGAGGAGTCCTATTCGGCATAGGTACAAGAGAAACAGTACGTATATGCTTTGTGCATATTTTATGAGGTGTTTGAGAAGGTGTGTTCACATGAGTTTGAGGATTTCCGTTCACATTGATCCTTCCTCTTTCAGTCACTCATATTCACTCTTCTATAACCTATAAGGTCACACATCTCATGTATATTCAGATTACTGCCCACACATCTGAATATGTTTGTTACATTGTACATTCACTCATGCATCTATTTCTCATCACATAGAGTGGTCGAGAGTTTTGCTCCCACATTGTACATTGAACATTGGTATATATGATACTATGAGTAAGCGATGGCTTACGTAACACCTTACACATGTTGTCTATTCTTTCTCTATCTTTGTCTCATCATCTGTATGATTAAGTTGTGGTATGTTCATGTTTTGTCAATATGGAAGATTGCTAGAATTAATGTTGTACATGACTGGAACTATGGAACCATGGACCTATGACATGAGCTAAGGGCCTACCTCACTTCCAACAGTATTGTACTATGCCTACATGCTTTGGCTCATCATTAACACAAGCTAAATACCTTATGTTATGAAGTAGATTGAAAATGGTAAATGAATATACAATACTCTTGACTTCCTATGTTGTTATGAAATAGATTGAGAATTGTATTTTTCATATACAATATTATTAACTTCATGTGCAACATTCCCTCCATAACAAACTCTAAATGTGTGATCAATACTCATGATAACTGCAATACGCATGATAATTGCAAGGCGTGTTCAATTGACTATAAAGTTGAAACTAGGTCTATATGTAGGTTGGTTATCTTGAAAATTTATGATGATTTGTTGTGTGGTATACTTGATTGCTACCTCAAAAATGATTTCTTTTGTAGTTTTCTTTACTGCAAAATGAATATTGACTGGTTGAGGAGATTTCTTTACTATACCATCAATATTGAATGCAAAGTTAGATTTAATTCTAAATTCAGTTTGAATTATATACTTAGTTTCTCTACATCTTCCATGAATTACTATTTGGGATTGATTTCCATTATGTATTTTCTAAAGAACTTAAGTTAAAAAATTTGAGATGAAATGCATTAACCAATTTGGCAAAAATATGACCTTGTAGATCGGCAATTTGGAATATAGATGACCCAATTTGCTCAACATTTTGAAAATGTCTAGTATATCTCAACTTTAGTTTCCTCTTATGTTTCCTAGCTTATTGTTTCACAAGATAACAACTTTATGTTTCCCAGCTTATTGTTTCACAAGATAACATGACCTCCCTCTTATCAATATTTATATTTGAGGTGGCAATTTACCCATGCTTGCATTTCTTAAGCAATTCCATATTCAATAATGCTTCCATGATTCATGAAGTTTGGACAATTACACATGCCGATTTTGAACCGAATTTTCCTCATATAATTTGTAATGTACTATGATTAAAATGCTTGGCACAATAATTTGTATATAAGATGGAATGGTTTTAATCCTATACTTAATTTGTATGCAATTATGAATTAAATGTTATGCTATTAGTCACAATATTCTTAACAACAATTTATTATATGTTTTGCAAGACCATTCACTTGTGGGAAGTACACCATCAAAGTATTATGTAGTATCCAATGTAATTGTGTAAGTTTTGTTGATATATTTTGGTAATAATGTGGGAAGTACACCATCAAAGTATTATGTAGTATCCATTTTAATTGTGTAAGTTTTGTAACACATTAGGACCATTGGGGTACTTTTTTCCCTTTTAGGAGGTTTTTTTCACTCGCTTGTATATACGGCTATAACCCTAACGGGTTACTTATCTTGTATATTCTCTTGGTAATACATTCAGTATTGTGTGTTGTGATCCAAGCTTCTTCTTCCTCGTGTTGTTTGCATGCTTCTATAGGCCTCAAACTCCAACAATTGGTATTAGAGTAGGTCGTTGCTTCATCTAAGGCATCGTCGACACCACTCCAGTCATAGCCTCAAAATCGCAAGAAAATTGATGAGCATACTCAAGGTGATTAGCATACTCAGAATCGTGATATGGGCTCATTTTGGCCTCCAAATTCACTATTGTAGTGCTTGTGCATGCAATTTTGTCTTTTTGTACCAAACATATATACAAGTTTTGGTTCATCAATATAAACACCTCAAAGTCTATTACATGTTTAGCACAACTCGATAGGCTAGTTCTATTCAACTTTTTGAGATACAATCATTTTTTTGCATCAAGTATTTTGGTCAATGGCCATGGCTAAAAGTAGTGATGTATTCGGTATGTTGGTTGTTGAGGATAAGTTGGATGGTACCGATTACCCATTATGGGCATGTGATGTGTCATGTATTGTTCACAAAAGGATTGTGGAACATTGTGCATGGTGTTGAAAAACATCCTATTATATCTGCAAATATAGTTACAAAAGATGATGCAGATGTCATTGAAGATGATGTTTGTCAAGTTCTTTTTCGTGTTGCAGTTAGTGCTGCACCTACTGCAAAGAAACTTCATTGGGATGGCAAAGATGCTCAGGCACATGCATTGATAGACTTGTCTATCAAACATGCCATTATTCATCACACTCGCTCTTCCAAAATAGCAAAGGATGCTTGGGATACACTTACAACTTTATACTAGGCAAGGAATGAGGTTCGTGTTGCTTACATCCAAAAAAAATTGGAGAGTGAATTGTTAGTCGGCCACTGGAGTGGGACAGATGTAACAGTTGCCAAATGTAACGGAGTTTTTTGAAACGCGCATGAAAAGTTGGTATGCGCATCCTGTAAAATCTATATAAAGCAATGTAAGGAGAATGGTCGGAGAGACGTTTTTTCTGGAATTGCCAGATTGTTCGCTTGAACATTTGTGAGAGTATTGTTTACACTGTTGTGAAGTTTTGAGTACTGTTAGTGTTGAATTCTGCATCGTCTACTCACACTGAAGTTCACCGTAACGAGTGTTTGAGTGACGGATTGTGTGTCTGAGTACTGTTATCGTATTGTATTGCTGTGTGTTCTTTAGGTGTTGAAGTACCCTGAGTCAGTCTGAGTAGTTATATTACTGTGTGAATTGAATAGGCAACCTGATATCTTGTTGGAGTATGTTCTGTTTGTATTACTGGATTCATTGTATTCGGTGTTATTATCTATTGACCCCGAATACGAGGTCGAACTAGTGCTTTCGGTAAACGTGGACTTTTATTTGAGATCGTTGTAAAATGTTGTGACGAATGAATCTGTTGGCTAAAGTGTTATCTCTGGTTGATTACTACTGTTGAGTCTGTAGCTCAGACTACTGCTCTGTTCCAATAGCAGATCAGTTGAAGAAGTTTGGTACTCAGGTACATAGAATCGAGTCTTGTCCAGTTGATGTTAGTAACTGAGCTAAAGACATGTATTAGTGCATTTATTATTGTGACGAAGATTTGGGAAATAAGTACAGGGCCTCTATCTAACAGACCCCTACCACTCCCAAGAACCCACGTTGGTCTGGTAACGACTTTCGGCCAGTGAGTAATGATACTTAAAGTTTAACACATTTTACGATGAAACACTGTTTTACGTTTAACATTTGGCACTGTCTATGGAAAGGTGGCATTAAGATTGTCAGTCATCTGTCAGAATCGCACATCTAGATTATCATTCGATTGGAAGTAGCAACAGAACCAGATTGTTGCAAACTGTTCCATTAGTAATACTACACGATTAGTACAAAAAATGATACATGTCGGTTACTCGATCTGGTGAAACGTATCCCAAGAACCATCAGTCTGGAGTACTTAATGTACTAAAGACAACTCTGGGAGGTAGAAGTACAACTAGGTCTGGCCCAGTTGTCAACAAAGTTAAGAACGATAGAACTGATTCCGGTCATATTCCGGTGGAACGTGTTACGCCTCTGGTACATTCCGGTACTATTTCGGCATAGTCTGTCGAAGATATAGTAATTCTAGAACCTACCAAGACGTAGTTGGAAACTAGTTTAACAATCTTGGAAAAAGATTCAGATTCATCTATGATTAGAAACACTCTAGTCAAAGAAATCGGCGAAGGCAAAAATACGCCGTGTTCGGGCATAATTTCGGTCCATTCCGATGATATTTTGGTAAGAGAATCACAGTTTTTCGGTGACGGTTTAGCATTTTCTGTTGAATCTTCAGTCCAACCACCGCGCTTGGAAGCAAGTTCCCATACACTGGACATCAAAAAGGAAGGAAAGCTGTTCGAAATAGAGATTCAAAGCATATTAAGCAAGATCATCGCACTGGAAAGTGTGCCATCCGACGATACAGATTCCGATAGTTCAGATATTCAGCCTCGAGATACAGAAGGAAGGTATAATACACTCATGATGAATGGACAACAACAACAACAACAG
Source organism: Ceratopteris richardii (assembly GCA_020310875.1). Lineage (NCBI taxonomy): Eukaryota > Viridiplantae > Streptophyta > Polypodiopsida > Polypodiales > Pteridaceae > Ceratopteris > Ceratopteris richardii. The sequence continues at coordinate 114,813,052 of CM035420.1, forward strand.
TTAAGCTATGCAGTTCTCAACCATCCACCGGATCAGGCCTATAAAGCTATTGTCTTCCAATCCACACTTGTCAATGAAGCAGCCAGATGGCTTATAGAATATAAAAATAATCATTTCGGCACCTACGAAGCAGTACGAGATGCTTTTCTACAACGATTCAGGCTAAAAAAGAATCCAACCGAAATTTTTGACTATCTGCAGAATAACAGACAAAAGGCAAATCAAACCATACAGGATTATGCTACTCTCTTCAGAACACATTTAAGGCAGCTACCACCGGCCCATGCTAACTTACCAGATGACGTTATCACTCAGTGGTTCATCAATGGCTTGGTTCCACAACTTAAGCAAATCATGATCATAAGATGTGTCGGAGCCATGACCATCGATGCAGTCATTGCAATGACTCTACAACTGGAAAACAAAGTCGGTGGATTTACAGAAGATTTGGAGTGGTTAAAAACAAACAAAAATGTTACCGAAGATATGACCAGACAAGTATACTGCATCACATGCAAAAATTCAGGACATACTAGTGCCAATTGCGCACTTAATCAGACATTCTGCGCTATCTGCAACATTGCCGGACACACCACCGAAAACTGCGCATACAACGCTAGAGTACAGGGAACAGCGACTGTCAATGCAATTATCCAAGAACAAGGGCAGCCAGCCAACCACTATGTGCCTCCACAAATGAGAAACAACCAGCAGCAAAGATATCGAAACTACCGAGGATAGAGGAATAACAACTATAATACAAACCGCTGGCAGAACAGACCACCACCGGAAAATCCCAATTTACCACCACCACGCTGCCATTTTTGTGGTGAATTTGGACATATTAGGAGATTTTGCAAGGATGCAGCTGAGTATGATCAAAGGAAGAAGGAACGTCAAAATCCAATGGCCAACATGGTACACATCACACCGATGGAAACACAGGTTGTTGCAGTCCAGACCCGATCCGACAAACAACTGCAATCGACAGCAAAATTATTCGAACCAGGGATACGTGAACAACACAAAATGTACAACAAGGCTAGTCAATGGACCACAACAGAACCACGATCTTCCCAGAGCCTATTCCGGTAACCCAACCATCATTAACAAAGGAAGGAACACAACAACGGGGGTCAGCAGCAGAAACATCATCAGCAGCAGATACATTACCAACCGTAGACACCTCTGCATCAGCAGAGGCATCAACTTCAACATCGGTGGAGCCTGTCAACCAATCTCAACAGGCCTGGGAAATCCTATCTAAGGCATCTATCACTTTGCCTCAGGGTCAACTTCTGGCATTAGTACCTGAAATTCGACAACAGTTTCAACAACAGTTCAGTCCGGTGCCTTCTTGTATTTCAGCGACAGCAGCAGTTCAACAGGAACCTGATTCTACGGTTGATCATTCAGTTCCCTTGATTAGAGTATGGTATAAGAATCATAAGATTACGTAGGTACTAATTGATGGAGGCTCTGGTGTTAACATTGCGCCTGCGGCATTATGCAAAAGGTTAGGATGGACCGAAATCGAACTAGTTCAATTTTTTGTCAGAATGGCAGATCAATCAAGAGTCCATCCCGTAGGACTTGTGCGGAATGTACCCATCACTTTACAAGGTACGACCTTTAAAATGACCTTTGTTATACTAGATCTGCCGGAATCCACTTTGGATTACAACCTTCTTTTCGACCGACCTTGGCTAAAGCATGCGAAGGTAATACAGGACTGGTCTGCACAAGAGCTTACGTTTAAAGATGCCAATCGTAGATATGTGGTAAAATTAGATGCTATACAACGTTACGAGCTACACGCTAGACCGTATCTTGCTCGGCCAGTCCATATGCTAGATGGATTGTAAGATTATGAAGAATAAGAGTTTTTGAAGAGTAACACTGATTTAATTTCCTTAGGGACTATTGATCTACAGTCCGTTGTAGATAATTGGAACGCTTCAGTCTGTACAGTAATACCCATCACAGAAGAGGCTAAGAAGGAAGACATTGTTTCGACACATGACGATGAACTGCAGCAACTTCTTAAACCAACAGACGACACAGAGAAACATCAACAGTTCTATGTCCCCGAAGATCAGCTGATCATTTACAATTTAGGAGATGAAGATCATCTGCGTCCTGTGAAGATAAAGCAAAACTTACCGGAAACATTTCAAGCAGGCTTAATCCAGCTACTCCGATAATTCACCGACGTCTTTGCATGGGACTACAAAGACATGAAAGGATTGGACCCCCGCATCTACCAGCACAGGGTTATGTTGAAGCCAGAAGGAAGACCGATAAAGCAAACCAGCTATCGGATGAATCCCCATTATGCATCTCAGGTAAAGGCAGAACTTGATAGATTATTGAAAGTCGGATTCATCGTGCCAGTACAGCATGCGGAATGGATCTCTCCGATTGTGATTGTGCCAAAGAAAAACAAGCAATTGCGAATCTGTGTAGATTACCAGAAATTAAACGCAACAACCGTACCGGATCCCTTTCCAATCCCCTTTTTGGATAGCATGCTTGATAGAGTAGCAGGACACGAAGATGTATTCATTCCTAGATGGATACAGCGGCTACAACCAAGTGAGAATGGCTGAAGAATATATACCAAAAACTGCATTTATTACCAACTGGGGTGTCTTTGCTTGTACGGTAATGTGGTTTGGATTGAGAAACGCACCAAGCACATTTCAAAGATGTATGCAGGAGATATTTTCTCATTATCTCACTTCCTTTATGCAAGTATATCTCGACGATTTTTCAATTTTCGGTAAGATGATAGTACACCTGTTCCATTTACGATGCTGCTTTCAAAAATGCAGAGAGTATAGACTCTGCTTGAACCCAAACAAATCTGTGTTTGCGGTTTCATGTGGCAAGTTACTTGGTCACATTATATCTGCACAAGGTATACAGGTGGATCCAGATAAGATTTCGACAGTATTAGAAGCGAAGCTCCAGTGCCCACTACACCGAAGGAAGTTATGCATTTTATGGGCCAAGTAAGATGGCATGGACGACACTTACGGTGGCTTGCTCATCTGGATATACCACTAAACAAGCTAATCTCCAAGACTCCTCGACAATTTGAATGGACCCAAGAATGCTAGATAGCATTTGATCGTTTAAAACATTTATTAACACAAGTTCCTATCTTACAGCCGCCGGACTGGGATCACCCATTTCATGTATTTGTCGATGCTTCAGATATAGCAATAGGAAGTGTGCTGATGCAACAAATTGATAAATGGTTCAGACCAGTGTATTATGCAAGTCGAAGATTAGTCCCTACTGAGAAGAATTACTTTGTAACAGAAAGAGAATGTCTTGGGCTAGTATATTCTGTCAACAAATTCAGACATTACTTGTTGGGTCGTAAATTCACATTTCATGTAGATCATGCTGCACTTGTTTATCTAGTTCGGCAACAACATCTAGGTGGTCGATTAGCACGATGGGTGCTACTCTTGCAGGAATTCGACTACGAAGTCATTCACCGGCGAGGCAGTTCACATGCCTTAGCAGATTTCTTATCCCGCTTAGATTCCGGTGAAGCTCCAGTAGGTATAGATGAAACAACTCCAACGATCTATAGCTCTGAACTAATGAATGATGAGATTACAGACCCACATACACCATCTACATATTACGATCAGATCCTGACTTTTCTCAACGAAGGCCGTCTTCCATCTCAGACTTCTATGGCAGTACGCAGGAAAATTATAGTCTTTAGCCGCCGATTTCGGTTAATTGCTGGAGAATTATATTATGTAGATCACACCGGAATCCTACTTCGATGTATTCCACCGCATGAAGCTAATTCAGTTATTACTTTGGCTCACTCGATTCCTTCCGGAGGCCACTTTGCTGCAGATCTAACTCACCGGAAAATACTGCAGAGTGGTCTCTGGTGGCCAACGATGTACAGAGATATCTCACAACTTGTCAAACAATGCGATACTTGTCAAAGATCTGGCCAGCCTTTGCAACATCATCTCTTTCCTCTGCAACCCATCTTACCATTGGAACCTTTCCAGAAGTGGGATCTAGATTTTATCGATCCGATTGCACCTCCAACAGTGTTCAGTAACAGCCGTTACATACTGACCTGTACAGACTATGCAACCAGATGGCCAGAAGCCTGGGCTTTATGGTCTACTACAGCAGTTGCGGTAGCAAAATGTCTACTAACCGATGTTTTTCCACGTTTTGGCTTACCACTGAAAATTGTCTCAGATCAAGGCACTCATTTTGTAAACAATTTAATGAAGGCACTTACACAGTCGTTCCAGGTCACACATAAATTTAGTTCTCTTTATTATCCTCGTGCTAATGGCTTGGCCGAAAGTACAAACAAATCTCTGCTGAATATCCTTCGAAAATTGATCATGGAAGCATGGGAAACATGGGATCAACTGCTACCTGCAGTATTATGGGCATACCGGACTACCTATAAGGTAACTACAGGATTGACACTTTTCAAACTAGCTTATGGCTTAGAAGCAATAGCACCAATGGAAGTAGTTATACCAAGTCTGCGTGTAGCCATTACCCAGAAACTGTTATCGAAAGACTCACTGTCATTTCGGTTGGACACACTCAGAGAGTTAGATGAGCATCGATGGCTCAGTTTTTTAACCATGCACGAAGTCCAACTAAGATAGGCAAGGATGCACGATCGGTGTTTTCGATGGGTCAGCTTGTCCTTTTCTATAATGCAAAGTCAAATAGATCCAAAGGCAAATTCAAATTACGGTGGTTCGGCCCTTACAAGATCTCAGAGCAAATTGGTCCAGCAACTTTTCGGTTGACTACGTTGACCGGAAACCCACTTCCAAAAGCAATCAACGGCTCGAAGCTGCGGCCATATCAACAGGCTACTAGCCCGCATTAAAACATTCGGCGGTGGACCGCATTTATTTTTTGTTTTTTCTTTACTTTTCCTTCTGTTTTTTCTTTTCTTTTCAAATAGCCGCGTTTTTTTCATAACCCGCCCTCCTTACTAATTACTCGAGCATGCACGCCAAATTGAAAGCAGTATCATTCCAGCACCGCACAATGATAACCATCACTTCCTACCCCGCCATCGTAATGTCTCTACTTAATCTCTTCTATTGCGCCAAAAAACGCTATTGTGTTCTTGTGATTGTGCTTGTGTTTTCTGTGTTCTGTGTATCCGTGTTCTGTGTTCTGTGTATCCATGTTTGCGTGCGCAATGGAAGCGCTGGCGAATTACGTAGCCTTCCGTGAGGGTATCCCTACCGAGGTAGGAGAATACTGCGCACCCGAGAGTTGGCCAACTTCGCTGAGCTACCTTGGCACTCAGTGGAAGCCCATCCCTTTTTCGCACAAATCATACCTGCCATCGCCCAATCCCCCATCGCTGAGCGAAAATGGATCTTCCCCTCCCTACCATCTCAAACCGTAGTTACCTTCCAAGCCTTTACCGAAGCATTCTGCCTCACTCCACAAGGCCGCGAGAATGGCCCAAGCATCCCCGTAGCCCGCATGACCGAACTCTTCCCCCGCTATTCATCGAACGAATACGCCATCCTCTACCGCCCTGAACCCGAAAGAACTGCACTCCAGTTCTTAGTCGCCATCGTAAACCTCCAGAAACGCACCTACGGTATATCCCGCCCTTTCTACTCCACCATCAACCTAGCTGCCCAAGAACCCGTTAACTTCGCCTCCTTTTTCTTTCACCGTATCCACAAGGAATGTGTAGCCATAGTGAAACAAGTTAATAAAGGAACTACCCCTCGGTGTAGATTACCACACATCCTTTCCTTCCTCTTTGCGACCATACTCGCAGCTCAACCACCACCACAGGGGCCCATCCTGAGGCATGAAGAGTCGATACAACTACTAGAGGATGAGGAAGAAGAAGATGAAGAAGAGCTCAACCAATTATTCCGCCGGAAACGCATCAAGATCAGCTCATCCGAAAGTGAGGCACAACGCTCAACCGGAAACAATAAAGATGACGATAAAGAAGACGAGAAGCAAGAAGAGGAGACATTCCATGATACAGCCACATCAATGCATAATGAATCATCGACTGAGAAACAAGAACACCAAGATCAAACAGAAACAGAAACAATTTCGACCGAAAAAGAATCAGAGCAACAGGTAGATGAGTAGCAATCTGCTCGGGAAGCACTAGATAAACTACTGAAGGCAGTCGAATCAACAGAAGCCAACAATGCAAAAACAGAACAACAGTCATTAGATAAGGTAACAACCACTGACTCTGCCCTTCCCAAACCACCACCAGTTAACCCCATTCCCCCATCGGAACCACCCCGCATTCCCATCCAGCCCAGTCGCCCTACTGAAGATGCTGAATCCTCGTCATCCTCCCTCAATTACTCCCCAACGAATTCCCAACAACTCCTCACCGCAACCTCTTCGCAACCTCGCCCTCCTCTGCCACCCCACCCCATTCCAGTCTTCTCTGAATTAGAATCTATGGGTCGCCTCCTGATTAACTTATCCCAACAACTACCGCAACATCTGAAGCAAATCACAGACAATGCACGAGATCATTTCCAACGCAAATTGGAAGTGATGGAGGCAGATATCACCCCCCTCCAAAAAGAGTTACAGGCAGCAAAGGCAAAAAACCACGCACTCAACGAACAGATAAAGCAATTACAGGCCACACTCCAAGCACAGGAAGAAATCACAAGCCAACGAGATAAGGCACTGGCTGCAAAAGAAGATTTACTGATTGCTGTCGACGTAGAAATCACAAAGTTAAAACAAACACTCAAAGATACAGAAGATACGAGAATCACGCTAGGAAACCTACTCGAAGAAACAAGAGTCCAGTTGAAGGAAGCCATACAAAAGAGCTAAGAGCACCAGATAGAAGCTAAGCAGGCAGAAGAACAATTACAAAGAACGAAAGAATCCCTCGATGAAGTCAATAATATACTCAAACATGAATTACTCAGGGAAACCAAATATCAGAAGGATTTAGCAAATGCTCGAAGAGAAAGAGATGCATATCACAAAACAATACAGTTCCAGAATCAATAGTTCGAAAGACTAGATAATCAGTTGCGCAACCAGAAAGATCGAGTCACTGATATGCAGAAGCAAGTAGTTGAAATGAGGATTTCAAGGGATGCACCACTATCCAACGATTTTTATTTATAGGAAGCCTTTTTGCAAACACAGACCGAAATTTTACTTACCGAAGCCATCGCCCTTAGCTCTATTAGAGTAGATGCATAAGTATTAGAGCCGGACACCCTTAAACAATTATTAGAAACTCTTAAGAAAAAAATAGCCCGTACATTTAGATTAGCCAAAAATATGTATTTAGAAGGAATCATCGACGAACAATAGTTTTGTAAGCAAAATAACTTGCGGGTTCGAGTCCACCGTGCGTGCTAGTGTTAGTCGGCCGCTGGAGTGGGACAGATGTAACAGATGCCAGATGTAACAGAGTTTTTTGGAACGCGCACGAAAAGTTGGTACGCGCATCTTGTAAAATCTATATAAAGCAATGTAAGGAGAATGGTCGGAGAGACGTTTTTTCTGGAATTGCCAGATTGTTCGCTTGAACATTTGTGAGAGTATTGTTTACACTGTTGTGAAGTTCTGAGTACTGTTAGTGTTGAATTCTACATCGTCTGCTCACATTGAAGTTCACCGTAACGAGTGTTTGAGTGACGGATTGTGTGTCTGAGTACTGTTATCGTATTGTATTGCTGTGTGTTCTTCAGGTGTTGAAGTACCCTGAGTCACTCTGAGTAGTTATATTACTGTGTGAATTGAATAGGCAACCTGATATCTTGTTGGAGTATGTTCTGTTTGTTTTACTGGATTCATTGTATTCGGTGTTATTATCTATTGACCCCGAATACGAGGTCGAACTAGTGCTTTCGGTAAACGTGGACTTTTATTAGAGATCGTTGTAAAGTGTTGTGATGAATGAATCTGTCGGCTAAAGTGTTATCTCTGGTTGATTACTAATGTTGAGTCTGTAGATCAGACTATTGCTCTGTTCCAATAGTAGATGAGTTGAAAAAGTTTGGTACTCAGGTACATAGAATCGAGTCTTGTCCAGTTGATGTTAGTAATTGAGCCAAAGACATGTATTAGTGCGTTTATTATTGTGACAAAGATTTGGGAAATAAGTATAGGGCCTCTGTCTAACAGACCCTACCACTCCCAAGAACCCACGCTGGTCTGGTATCGACTTTCGGCCAGTGAGTAATGATACTTAAAGTTTAACACATTTTATGGTGAAACACTGTTTTACATTTAAAAGAACACATGATGAAGGAGATCACATGGACAATTTTTTGACAAAGATCAAAGATTTGAAGGAGTAGTTGATTTTTGTTGATGAAGTCTTTCTAGACAATTCACTTGTGTAGACTGTTTTGAATGCTCTTCTAGATCCATATCAAAGTTTTACTTCTACTCTTTGATTGATGAGGAAAGGCAATCCAAACACCTTAACATTTGAGTAGTTAGTCTTTCTTCTATTGCAAGAAGAGCAATCTAGGCAAAACACATCCATTATGTGTGTTGCAGATCAAACTTTCCTTGCTAGTTAGAAGGGCAAAGGTAAATGGAGCTCATCTACTAGGAAACAAAAATCTGTTGATTCTGCATAATCAAAGAAGGATGACAAAGATGAGAAGAAAAAAAAAGCAAAAAATATTTTTCAAATATTGTAAAGGAAATGATCATGTCATAAAGAGTGTTGGAGATAGACGTCTGTGGAAGCACGCGAACAGCACAAGGAAGAAGAAGAAGCTTGGAGCACAACACACAAGACTGAATGTATTACTAGAGAATGTACAAAGATAAGTAGCCCATTAGGGCAATAGGCGTATATACAAGCCGGGGGAAAAAAACCTCCTAAAGAGGGAAAAAAGTGCCCCGGCGGTCCTAGAGTGTTCACACACATCACTACCTAAATATATCAACAAATCCCCCCTGGGAGTGATGCGGTGAACAAGGAGCTGGCACTCATGTATAAGGAAGTGCCAAGCTATGTGGACATCACTCCACAAAAGGAAGTAAGCCCAAAGCTTTGCGGAAAGCTTCAAACTTCTCCCTGGGCAGAGCCTTCGTGAAAAGGTCTGCAATGTTCTCCTGCGTGGGCACATATGCCAAGCTGATCTCCCTAGCAGAGAACCTCTCCCTGACATAGTGATAATGCACCTCAATGTGCTTAGTGCGAGCATGGAACACAGGGTTCCTCGCAACTGCCAATGCGCTCTGACTGTCAGTGAAGATGGTGGTGGCAGAAGTCTGACCAACACCCAAATCAGCCATAAGGCATCTGAGCCACACACACTCAACAGTAGCTGTGAAAGCTGCCCTATACTCAGCCTCACAACTGGAAGTGGCCACAGTAGGCTCCTTCTTGCTAAACCAAGATATACATGAGCTACCAAGCATGAAGCAAAAACCACTGGTGGACACACGAGTGTCATAGCAACCAGCCCAATCTGAGTCAGAAAAAGCATGCAAATCTGGCGGTAGTGATCCCCCCTTGGGATAAAACAACCCAAGTAGCCGAGTACCACTCAAGTAGCGAAAGATGCGCTTAACCGCTTTCCAATGCGTGACTCCTGGGCAATGCATAAACCTGCTCATCTGTGAGACAGCAAACTGAATATCTCGCCGAGTAATGCATAAGTAAATCAAGCATCCAACAGTCTGCTGATAGAGAACAACATCAAATGCATCTCCAGCATCATGAAGACTCAATCGTAAACCTGTCTCCATAGGAGTGGCAATAGGCTTACAGTCTTCAAGGCCAAAACGCTGCAATAATGTGTCAATATATTTCGTTTGACACAAAGCCATTCCACCATCAACATGCATAAACTGAATGCCCAAATAGTGATGCAAATGCCCCAAATCAGACATCTCAAATGAGGCATGCAAATCAGCCTTAAAATCAACAATATGTGTCTCAATAGAACCAGTGAGCAGCATGTCATCAACATAGACAACAATGATCATAAGCACATCATTAGCACGCTTAACATATAAGGTGCTTTCATTTGGACTATTCTCAAAACCATGTGCAATCAGATAGGCATGTATCTTCTCATACCAAGCACGTGGTGCTTGCTTTAAACCATATAATGCCTTCTTTAACCTGCAAACCTGGTTTTCATGCCCTTTCTGCACAAAGCCACAGGGCTGAAAAACATACACTTCTTCATGCAAGTCACCATTCACAAATGCTGTTTTAATGTCCAACTGATGTACATTCCAACCATGATGGGCTGCAAGTGCACAAATGTTGCGAACAGTAGTCATACGGCATGTAGGTGCAAAGGTCTCATCAAAATCAATGCCTCTTTCCTGTGCATAATCCTTTGCAATAAGCCTAGCCTTATACCTGTCAACTGTACCATCAGGTTTACGCTTCAGCTTGTATACCCACTTAGTGCCAATGGCCTTTTTGCCAGAAGGCAAGTCACATAAAGACCATGTACCATTCTTCATTATAGCATCATATTCAGATTGCATAGCAGCCATCCAATTTTTTGAATTTTGTGCTTCATCAAAAGAAACAAGCTCATTCTCATCACAGAGACTAGATGCAGCCATAGCATAGCAATCTGATGCAAAGGAGGCACTATGAGAGCCTGAACGAGTACGATATGACAAAGGTGCATCTAATTTGTTGTCACGCAAAGTCTGCACCAGCCATTTTGGCATAGTTTTTGCCTGCTCAATATCAGCTCTCTTATCAACAAGTGCATCATGTAAATCTGCATCAGAAATGGAATGATCTGCATCATCATATGAAACCTGCAAAGGTTGAGAAGTTGCCTCATTAGGACTAGCACTAGCCTGTCTACCTGTAAAAAGAGGCATCAAAGTATCATACATGTCTTTGGAGCTAACAGATGTCTCCTTAGTACATGAAAGCAATGGCTGAATAGCATCTTCCACAAAGACAACATCACGGCTAACCAGAATGCGTTTAGTCTGTGGATGATACAGACGATAGCCTTTACTTTCAGAACTGTACCCAACAAAAATACATTTTACTGCCTTATCATCCAATTTCCTGCGATGTTGTTCAGGCACTAATGCATATGCCAAACAACCAAAAACACACAGATGAGCAACAGATGGCTTGCGGTCATGCCAAGCCTCATATGGAGTGATAGACTGCAACGCTTTAGTGGGACACCTGTTCAGTATATATGCTGCACACATGCCAGCCTCAAGCCAGAAACTATGTGGTAAAGCCTGACTTTTGACCATGCACCTCGCCATCTCCATGAGTGACCTATTCTTTCGTTCAGCAACTCCATTCTGTTGAGGTGTATACGGCACTGTACACTGGTGTTTTATCCCACGCTCAGCCAGAAATGCATTAAAATCTGAAGACATATATTCCCCCCCTCGATCAGAACGGAGGGTGCCCATTTTACATGCTGACAGATTTTCAGCCAAAATCAAAAACTGTTTGAAGGACATGAACACTTCGGACTTTGCTTTGAGTGGATATACCCATGCATGCCTGGAAAAATCATCAATGAAAGTCACGAAGTAAAGGTAATTTCCAAAAGAGGGTGTCTGCATAGGACCACAGACATCACTATGTACAAGCTGCAATTTCTACATAGCCAGAACTGAACCATCTTTTGGAAAGGAAGAACGCTGCATTTTGCCCAAAATACAGCCTTCACAAACATGTTTTCCAGGTGCCTCAATTTTGGGCAAAGAGGACACCATTTCAGATTTCTGCAGGTGTAACAAACTAGCAAAATTCAGATGACCAAATCGTGCATGCCAAAACTTTGCATCTGACATAGCTTGAGAATCATGAACTGCACATGCCGAATCATTCACAGATCTTTCATAGTCTATGAGCTTATACAGCCCATGACATAAAATGCCAGAAGCAATAATCACATCGCCATTTGAGAGATCATGGACTCTACACCTGTCATCAACGAATTTCACAACCAAGCCAATCTTGGCTAATGCAGAAACTGATAACAGGTTCTTTTTGATCCCTGGCACAAATAAAGCATCTGACAAAGTGAAAGAACTACCATCAGCAGTAGTCAGAATGATCTTACCAACTCCCATAACAGGATAAGAGGAGTTATTGGTACATGTGACAGTATTCCCTGTAGGGGCAGGCTCGAGTGAAGAGAAGAAACTGCGCTGTGAGGTAATATGTTTGGTCGCCCCACTGTCAAAGTACCAAACATCTGAGTCTACTGCAGACATGCACTGATCATGAGAAGATGGGTCAAAACTGCAGACAGTAGTAAACACCCATTCTTCTTCCTACACAAGATTTGCACTCTGTTTTTGGTGTAGAGGCCTCTGCAACAACCATTCCAGACTCTTTCTTCTTTGCCTCTTTAGCAGCCAGTTCTTTATAATATGATCATTTCCTTTACAATACTTGCAGAACAATTTCTGCTTTTCTGATTTCTTTATAATATGATCATTTCCTTTACAATACTTGCAGAACAATTTCTGCTTTTCTGATTTCTTTTCATCTTTATCTTGGTTCTTCGATTGTGCAGCATTTGCAGATTTCTGCTTACTAGTAGAAGAGCTCCATTTTCCTTTGCCCTTCTGACTAGCCAGGAAAGCTTGATCTGCAACACGCATAATGGACCTGTTCTGCTTGGACTGATCTTCCTGCAACAGAACAGAGACTAATTCCTCAAATGACAAGGCATTCGGATTGCCTTTCATCATCAACTGAAGAGTAGAGGCAAAACTCTGATATGAATCAGGAAGACTATTCAGAACGGTCTGCACAAGTGAGCTATCTGGTATAATCTCATCAGCAGAAATCAATTGTTCCTTCAGGTCTTTGATCTTTGTAAGAAAACTGTCCATAGAATCACCTTCATTCATGTGCTCACTCTCCAATTGTTTTCGAAGGTAAGCAACACGAGCCTCATTCCTAGCCTGGTACAAAGTGGTAAGTGTATCCCAAGCATCCTTTGCTGTTCTGCAAGAGCGAATGTGAGGAATAATGGCATGTTTGATAGACAAGGCTATCAATGCATGTGCCTGGGCATCTCTGCCATCCCAACGAATCTGCTCTGCAGTAGGTGCAACAAAAACAGCAGCACGAACACGAATCTGCGAAATATCATTTTCGACACCATCTTCATCAGCTTCAGCACCTGTATTTGCAGTACCTATCGTTACAGGTGTAACAGGACGTCTTTCAACACCCTGCACAATGTTCCACAATCCTTTTGCAACCAGTACATGTCGCATCATATAAGCCCATAATGGGTAGTTGGTACCATCCAACTTATCCTCAACAGCCAACATACGGAATACATCACTGCTTTCAGCCATGGCCGGTGACTAAAATACCTTGATGCACAAAATTGACTGTATCTCAAAAAGTTGAACAGAACTGCCCAGACGAGTTCTGCTAGACTTGTAGCAGACTTCGAGACGCTTAAACTGGCGAACAGAAACTGGTATATACCTTTGGCACAAAAGGACGAAATAGCCTGCACAAGCACTGCGATAGTGTGTTTGGAGGCCGAAACGAGCTCAGATCGCGATTTTGGCACCACACAGCAAAGCTGTTTTGATCTCGGAAACACCCTGAGTATGCTCACCAAATTTCGTGCGAATCTGAGACTGCAAACAGAGGAGTGTCGACGGCGCCCTAGAAGAAGCGACGACCTGCTCTGATACCAATTGTTGGAGATAGACATCTGCGGAAGCACGCGAACAGCACAAGGAAGAAGAAGAAGCTTGGAGCACAACACACAAGACTGAATGTATTACTAGAGAATGTACAAAGATAAGTATCCCATTAGGGCAATAGGTGTATATACAAGCCGGGGGAAAAAAACCTCCTAAAGAGGGAAAAAAGTGCCCCGGGGGTCCTAGAGTGTTCACACACATCACTACCTAAATATATCAACAAAGAGTTGTCGAAAACTTGCTACAAAAGAGGTAAAGAAAAAAGAGGCTAGAATTGTTGTTGTAGAGGCCTCTACACTCAAATCATAGTCTACAAATCGTGTGCAGGTTGAAGAATGGTCGTTTACTACTATTTGCAGTTATGACCTATCTTCTCATGAGCAGTGTATGTATGTAGCAGACTCAGATGTTTGGCAATGCCGGATGCATGACGCATTTCTTTCGCGATGCACTATGGTAGACTCCCATTCTCAAGAGCTTCACAATGATATCCTTGTTGTAGAAAACCTAAACTCAGGGCCACACACATTAGTCTACACAAGGGGTGCAGAATACATAGAAAACACATAATACACAAACTACAAACACAGATTTCCTAGGTTGTACAAATGAAGTCAAATTTAGGGAGTATGATTGACCAAGCCACTATACATTTTATCAAAGAACATGTACAAAAGCGTCTAGTGGCCATTTTCCCTTTCACATGGACACTAATGGTAACAATCTCTTGCTAAATGCCAATATGGCCAAAGTGACCATGGGAGAAAAATAAAGAATACTTGAGCATAAGTATACAACTATACCTCCCACCTGTTGGGCATGTTACACAATATACAAGTAATTGTGTAAAAGCATGAATCAAATAACCCCCATCAAGTGCCAATAGTGTCAAAAGCTATCCTATGGTAGAACATTAATCAAAGCATCTACAACATTTTCTGAGTATGAACCTTCTCACGAATAATGCACTTAGTGGCTAAGCATTCTCTAATCAAATGATACTGCATCTCAATGTGCATGGTCTTTGCATGATACACTAGATTCTTAGCCAATGCAATGGCACTCTGACTATCACTGAGCAAACAAGGTAGATGCTGAGGTAAACCCATATCACAAGCAAGAAGAGAAAGCCACATTGCTTCCTTACATGACTCACTTGTTGTAACATACTTTGCTTCTCTGGTAGAAATAGTTGTACATTCTTGAAGACAAGATCTCCAAGAGATAGCACCTCCACCAAAATGAAAAATGCACCCTAAAGTACACCTATGATTGTCTACACAACTAGCATAGTCAGAATCTGTATAATTAATAATGAATGCTTTCGCTATACCTAAGCATAAACACTTGTCCTTAGTGCCACTCGTGTTGGAAGTGAGGTAGGCCCTTAGGATCATGTCACAGGTCCATGGTTCCATAGTTCCATTCATGTACAACATTAATTCCAGCAATCTTCCATATTGACAAAACATGAACATACCACAACTTAATCATACAGATGATGAGACAAAGATAGAGAAAGAATAGACGACATGTGTAAGGTGTTACGTAAGCCATCGCTTACTCATAGTATCATATATACCAATGTTCAATGTACAATGTGGGAGCAAAATTCTCAACCATTCTATGTGATGAGAAATAGATGAATGAGTGAATGTACAATGTAACAAACATATTCAGATGTATGGGCAGTAATCTGAATATACATGAGATGTGTGACCTTATAGGTTATAGAAGAGTGAATATGAGTGACTGAATGAGGAAGGATCAGTGTGAAACTGATGGTCAACAAACCTACATCTAAACTTAGGCTATGGAAGAACCTAAGTCAGATACGTGTGTGAAAAGATCACATACTTATAAAGTAGCATAGAATGCTAACAAGATTGTTGCCGAAAATCCTCAAACTCATGTGAACACACCTTCTCAAACACCTCATAAAAATATGCATAAAGCATATAAGTACTGATTCTCTTGTACCTATGCTGAATAGGACTCCTTCTGATATGAACGCCACAGCCTCCATAAACTTCAAGTAGTACCTGTGTGCATAAAGAGAATATGTACCTGAATACTTAACATAAGATGTGAATCTTATGTTAATCACCATCTAATGTCTTTGAAGTAGCCCGACATCTTCTTGTAGAAGACAATCTTCAACCTAATATCTTCTTGTAGAAGATAATCTTCAAAATCATGTAGATGGTCCCATCCAATGTCTTTGAAGTAGCCAGACATCTTCTTGTAGAAGATAATCTTCAACCTAACATCTTCTTGTAGAAGATGATCTTCAAATACATCATGTAGATGGGCGATCCTCACCATCAAGCTGCTAATGACCAAGTCTTCTTGCCATGGACAAGAGATAACCTTCTCTCCATGAGCTAGAGTGTGAGCACACCCTTCATCTTCTCCAAGAAGAATCATTAAGAAGAACTCCATAGCTGCTCCTCAACATGCTTCAAGTTAGCACCATGGTTGCCCCATGTGCTAGATGAAACACCACCTCTACTGAGGTCCAAGCTTCCAAAGCTTGTGTTGATCTTAGGTGAAGGATGAATAGAAGTGATCCAAGCTTATTCTTATATAGTATTCTTGTTCTTTTGAAAAGCTGACAATAAAGCACTCCTAAAAGCTTTCGTAAGTTAAATGCTCAACGATCACTCTTGAAAAACTCAATCGGAATATCATTCGAGAAATCTCCGTCCGTTCGTCTTCGCTTGTGCTATTGTTCAAAAAGCATGGTCTAAAAGGAATGTTCGTGTTTCGCGCTGCTGGAGTGGGAAATTGAACCCGCGTGGTCACGATGGGAGGACTCTTAGCTAGCCACGTCGCCAACTCTGTTCGCTGTTATAAAGACTAGCCTTGAGTTCTATACATGCTATAAACTTAGAATATATTTTGACCAATTGGGATATGCACAATATGACATTGTTTCCAACAATCCCCCCTGCAATGTCATATTGGCACAACCTGAACTGAATCTGCAAACTTTATAATATGCAAATTACCACAAGCTTCAAATAGCCTGTCACAAGCTTCAAGCTTGTACTTCCGCACTTCAGAACTTGTTCTTGAAAAGTCTTCTTCAAAACTGAATTTGACTTTTCTTCAAAAAATATGAACTTGTTGAATATGAACCATAATACTTGAGAAAATATGCAAACTAGATATCCAATAGTGTACACATCAAGCAATCACTGCTTGACAACAAATATAGCATGAACTAACTCTGGACCTACTATCTCCAGTCTTCAAAAACCTGATATAAAGACTAGCCTTGAGTTCTATACATGCTATAAACTTAGAATATATTTTGACCAATTGGGATATGCACAATATGACATTGTTTCCAACAACTCGGATATCTCAAAATCCTCTTGATTGCTTCCCAATGCTTCTTGCCATGATTAGATATACATGTGCTCACAAATCCCACTACAAATGCAATTTTTGGTATTGTAGCCACCATAGCATACATGAGACTACCAATAGGAGACTGATAAGGAATTTTGGTCATGAATTCCTTTTCCTCATTTGATTTGGGGCAATCATCCTTAATCAATTTCACATATGTGGGTTAAGGTGTACTCAATGCCTTTTCAACCCACATATTGAACATGTGTACTTTGGATATGTACTCACTTTGAGACAAGTATATGCATCTTTACTCCTATCGTGAGTAAAACACATGCCCAGAATATGTTTGGCATACCCCAAATCCTTCATTTCAAATGTTTGAATCAACTTCTTTTTGAGAATTGACAATTCATAAGGGGACTTCCCATCAATCAACATATCATCAACATAAAGTATGAAGCATATTAAGTTGGCATGTGAGCATCTCTTTATGTAGAGACAATAATCCTCGTTGTTTCAAGAATAGCCTTGAGACTTCATAAAAGCATCAAACTTTGGTACCATTGTCTAGGGGACTATTTAAGTCCATATAAGCTCTTCTTCAACTTACAAACTAGACTTTCCCAAAATCTACATCACCTTTTGGTTGTTCCATATAGATCTCATCTGTAAAATCTCCATGCAAGAAAGCAGTTTTCACATCCATTTGGACTAGCTCTAAGTCCTTGATTGCAACAAATCCAAGCAAAATTTGTAGGGTACTCATCTTGAGCATTGGAGAGAAGATTTCCTCGAAATCAACACCAGGTTGTTGCCTAAAACTCTTTGCAACAAGTCTTGCTTTATACTTTGGAGAAGCACTATATGAAGTGAATTTCATTTTATATACCCATTTACATGGTGAAGATTTATTGCCCTTTAGCGAAGGTACTAAATCCCAAGTACAATTCTTGTGAATAGAATTCAATTCACTCTTCATGGCATGCTCCTAGTTGACATAATCCTTTTTCTGCATAGCCTTTTTCTAGCAAAAAGGTTCACCAACAGCTATTAGCATAACAAAATCCAAACCTGGAGCATATCTATTAGTTGGATGTGAGACACGTGCAAAGCGTCTCAATGTTGCTGAACATGAACATTTGAAGATTGATCTTATCAGACATTCTCTTGAACATCCCTATGTGAATCATTTTTATGCATGCTAATGAAGGACTAGTATCCTCAAATACCACTCTTCTCACTTCAACCTCCTTAATGGAATGTTTATGCATCCTAGATTCATTGAAAATGACATCACTACTTCTCATCATTGACCATGTTTCATGATCCCATAAGCGATATCCAAATTGTCCTTCTCGACCATATCCAAGAAAAATGCATCTCTTTGACTTTGGTCCAACTTTTGTCTAAGATTCTTGGGTATATGAACATATGCTTCATACCAAAAAACTTGAAGATGATCATAATATGGTGGCTCTATGTCCATAAGTGTTGTGCCACTTTCAAACCTTTGGTAGTACCAGGTGAAAGGTTAATTAAGTGAACTATAGTCAATACTGCTTCTGCCCAAAAGCCTTGTGAAAGGTTTGATGATATAGCACAGAAACTACTCTGTCCTGAATTGTTCTGTTCATCCTTCAACTAAAACATTTTGTACTAGATATAAGGAGTATACTGACAGAAAAGGCTGAATTCATATGAGGTATACTCACCCCCATTATCTAAATCTAAAGCTTTGAGCTTAGTTCCTTCTTCAGTCTCAACTGAAGCAAGCCTTTTTCTGACAATAGGGAATACCTCATCCTTCGATTTGATAGGATATCCCTAGACTTTTCTAGTATCATCATCTATGAAAGTGACAATGTGATATATTCTCATCCTTCGATTTGATAGGATATACCAAGACTTTTCTAGTAGATTCGATAGGATATACCCAAATTTTTCTAGAAGCATCATCTGCTCTGCATTTTCACTGTCTAATAGTGTAAAGTAAACATTGTCTGCCAAGTGTACTCAAATGGTAGACCTAGCCATTTCATCAAACTCATCCCAATCATTTTTGTCCATGTTAGTAGGCTTCTTTGAGATTCCATTTACTGGCTTCCATTACCTCCTCTGAATCAGCACATCTTTAATCTGATTTTTCCATAGATGAACATTTGTGCCATCAAATTTTTGGATCTCAAAATGCTATTTTACCTGCAAGTTATAGCTCCTCCTTGGAACATTAGCACAAGACCTTTATTCACCAGACGTGCTTGAGACCTCTGACGCCATGATGATAAAGAACTGAATAGAATGATAATGGAGCTATAAGAGCCAAGACACTACTAAGGCTCAAAAAAGGATGAACAATTATCAGATTCTAGAAAAAATATGTAAAATCTTACCAAAAAAATGGATTAATGAATAGTAATGACTAATCAAAAGGATTAAGTGAGACAAATGTGCTCATACCAATAAGTGTATCAAGGACTAAATCGACCATTGTATAGTTGGCAAAACCAAAAAATCCTTGAAAATTTTGCCATACTCTCCTCTCCAAAATGAGCATAGGAACAATTTCAAAATCTCATAAAATTGCAAGTACTAACATGGAAACCTCCATAGTGAATCACTAAGTCTACTGCATATACTCAGTTCAAAAGAAGCCAACTAGGCTTATTGAGCACATATGAACAACTAGCATACATCTCCTACAACGAGGTTGGGTAAGTCTTCCACTTGCATCACCAAAGAGCCCCAACATCTGGGTGTCTCCCAATTAAGGAAACCTCACCATGACCCTCTTTATCAAATGTAAAACGCTTTATGCAAAAACATAACTGCTATATTAATGACCACATGGACATACATAAGTAGTATCTACAAAAGCATATATAGTGTGTATGTGCTCAATATATGCAATAAATTGGCATTGAAAGGGTGAATTCATAGCCCAAACATTGGCCAACAACACTTGCAAGTGTCTCTCAACTCTATTCTTTAGGCTAAAAAAAACTTCCATATACTTGCGGTGGTAGCTCCCACCACAACTAAAACCTGTAGATTTAATAGTGTCACTGAAAACAAAACCCCAAAAAGTGAACATTCATTGTCAAGGAAGTATAGATAACACTCTTCTTGATGATCTTGAACCTGTGAAAAGAGAACTATCCATGAAAATACTCCAAAATGGCTCCAGGAAATGCTCCAAAATAGCCTTTGAAAGCAAAGAATGAAGCTTAGGGCCCAAAACATGCTTACGATAATCTTAACTTTAGTCTTTCCCCTTCTTCAAACACCACAAGAATGTAGCTTAGTGGCAAGAGATTGTTAGTTAAGTGAGTTCGGGGGGAACACTATTGGGATGGGTGACCTCTCGGGAAGTATTGGGAACCGTTGTACTCCTTGATTGTTGAGGTCCTCGCTCGCACACAACCAATGGTGCCATTGGTGACTCGGATGACAAGGTATGCCAAGGTCTATGCCTTGGTCCTCGCCTTAGTTACCACCTTGGAGAAAGCCTTGGGTGGGCAGGTGGGTGCTCGCTTCGTTCTCACAAAAGGAACAAAGCTTTTGCATCGAAATGCTCTGATACCACTTCAAGTCATGGATCGTGAATCCAATGAAGTGATAGCTCATGGCTATGAAAAAGCTCTCTACACGTTTTCAATTTTCTTGGCCAAATATTCAAGTCTCACCTTGTGGCATTGCACATATGGACATACCTTTTGCATAGCTAAGATCTCTTCCAATTGTCTTGTCAAAGGTCTACCAAGGATTGCACAAGTGGAATTAAACTGCCAAGCATGTGCCAAACAAACAATTACCTCTTTGCCTATAGAAGCACCCATTTCTACAAATAAACCCTTAGCATTAGTCCATGCAGATATTTGTGGACCTATGCATACACCTTCTCTAAGTGGGTCAATTTAATTCCTCCTAATAGTAGATGAATTCACTAGATATACCTGGGTTTATTCACTCAAGCATAAAGAGGATGCCTTTCAAAGTTTAAAGAGTGGATACAAACAGTTCAAGAAGACTTTCAAAGTTCTTTGAAGGTCATCCGATTTGATGGAGATAGTAGCTTTGTCAATCACAACTTCTCCAAGTACTTGAAACAACATGGTATTAAGTATCAAGCAATGCAAAATACTCAACAAGGTATTGCCTTACAAAAGATTCGAAGTGTGATCTAGATGGCCAAGGTTATGCTTAGTCAAAAGCAAATTCCACTAATGTTTTGGGGTGAAGTAGTAGAGACAACAGTACATATTCAGAATAGAGGGTTCTCAAATGTCGTGAAGAACCAAACACCATTTGAGGCTTACTTTTAGAAGAAGCTAAATGTGAGCTATTTTTGCATCTTTGGTAGTGATGCCTATATCCAAGGCCATGATAATGATCAACCTAAGCAATACATCTTCATGCGGCACAGTGATCGACACAAGGCATACAAACTTCATGACCCAAAGAGTCACTCAATTACAGTAACCAAAGACTGCATCTTTGATGAATACTCCAAGTATTCATCCCTTTTGGATCATCCCATTTTTGCTTCAGAGGGGGATCATTCTAGTTTAAACAATCACACTATGTGGATCATGCTCTCTTTGTACATGACTTTCCATATCATGGTACAATTTTGGAGCATGAGGAATTAGAGACACAATCTCAGCTTGTACCTGAGATGGATACACCTCCTATCATCCCATCAAAGGTTCATATTTTCCCTCAGCTTCAGTTGGGCATTACTCCAAGATTAGTGACTCGTCATTTTCCATTCTTATCTTCGAGAGTCCACTTACCTCATCTACAAAAGCACTTTGAGCATATAATTTTGCATTCATGGAGTCCAACATCTTTTCATCTACCACAGGATACTCCCACATTTACTTGGATTCATCCCTCAATTGGATCATTTTCTGGGCCAAGTTTTGAGTCGAGAGGGGGCTTCCATGGTCCTACCGACACACATCAGGACTTTGTATACTCAATGGAGGACTTCAACATACAGATGTACTACCATGTGACTATGATTTTATGTTTCATGTTGTATATTTCATTAATGTAGGACCTACTTCTTGGTGATACACATCTCGTGGTGGATATTTTCAAATCTTTGGAGGTTCTTGTTGGAGTCAGACGTCTATGGAAGCACGCAAACACACAAGGAAGAAGACGACGCTTGGAGCACAACACACAATACTAAATGTATTAATAGAGAATATAGAAAGATAAGTAACCCATTAGGGCAATAGGCGTATATACAAGCCGAGGGAAAAAACCTCCTAAAGAGGGAAAAAAGTGCCTTGGCGGTCCTAGTGTGTTCACAAACATCACTACCTAAATACATCAACAAATCCTCCCTGGGAGTGATGTGGTGAACAAGGAATTAGCACTCATGCATAACAAAGTGCCAAGCTATGTGGAAATCACTCCACAAAAGGAAGTAAGCCCAAAGCTTTGCAGAAAGCTTCAAACTTCTCCCTAGGCAGAGCCTTCGTGAAAAGGTCTGCAATGTTCTCCTGCGTGGGCACATATGCCAAGCTGATCTCCCCAGCAGAGAACCTCTCCTTGACATAGTGATAATGCACCTCAATGTGCTTAGTGCGAGCATGGAACACAGGGTTCCTCACAATTACCAATGCGCTTTGACTATTAGTGAAGATGATGGTGGCAGAAGTCTGACCAACACCCAAATCAGCCATAAGGCATCTGAGCCACACACACTCAACAGTAGCTGTGAAAGCTTCCCTATACTCAGCCTCAAAACTAGAAGTGGCCACAGTAGGCTGCTTTTGCTCAACCAAGATATACATAAGCTACCAAGCATGAAGCAAAGCCACTAGTGGACACACGAGTGTCATAACAACCATCCCAATTAGAGTGAGAAAAATCATGCAAAATCTGGCGGTAGTGATCCCCCCTTGGGATAAAACAACCCAATTAGCTGAGTACCACTCAAGTAGCGAAAGATGCGCTTAGCTACCTGCCAATGCTTGACTCTTGGGCAATGAATAAACTTGCTCATCTGTGAGTCAGCAAACTGAATATCTGGCCAAGTAATGCATAAGTACATCAAGCATCCAATAGCCTGCTGATAGAGAACAACATCAAATGCATCTCCATCATCATGAAGACTCAATCGTAAACCTGTCTCCATAGGAGTGGCAATAGGCTTACAGCCTTCAAGGCCAAAACACTGCAATAATGTGTCAATATATTTCGTTTGACACAAAGCGATTCCACCATCAACTTGGATAAATTGAATGCCCAAATAATGATGCAAATGCCCCAAATCAGACATCTCAAATGAGGCATGCAAATCAGCCTTGAAATCAGCAATATGCTTCTCAATAGGACCAGTGAGCAACATGTCGTCAACATAGACAACAATGATCAGAAGCACATCATTAGCATGCTTAACATATAAGGTGTTTTCAGGATGACTATTCTCAAAACCATGTGCAATCAGATAGGCATGTATCTTCTCATACCAAGCATGTGGTGTTTGCTTTAAATCATATAATGCCTTATGCACACCTGGTTTTCATGCCCTTTCTGCACAAAGCCACGGGGTTGAAAAACATACACTTCTTTATGCAAGTCACCATTTAGAAATGTTGTTTTAATGTCCAACTGATGTACATTCCAACCATGATGAGCTACAAGTGCACAGATGCTCCGAATAGTAGTCATACGACATGTAGGTGCAAAGGTCTCATCAAAATCAATGCCTCTTTCCTGTGCATAACCCTTTGCAACAAGCCTAGCCTTATACCTGTCAACTGTACCATCCGGTTTACGCTTTGGCTTGTATACCCACTTGGTGCCAATGGCCTTCTTGCCAGGAGGCAAGTCACATAAAGACCAAGTACCATTCTTCATTATAGCATCATATTCAGATTGCATAGCAGCCATCCAATTTTTTGAATTTTGTGCTTCATCAAACGAAACAGGCTCATTCTCATCACAGAGACTAGATGCATCCATAGCATAGCAATCTGATGCAAAAGAGGCACTATGAGAACCTGAACGAGTACGATATGAGAGAGGTGCATCTAATTTGCTGTCATGCAAAGTTTGCACCAGCCATTTTGGCATAGTTCTTGCTTGCTAAATCTCAGCTGTCTCATCAATAAGTGCATCATGTACATCTGCATCAGAAATGGAATTATCTGCATCATCTCATGAAACCTGCAAAGGCTGAGAAGTTGCCTCATTGGGACTAGCACTAGACTATCCACCTATAAAAAAGAGGAAGCAAAGTATCATACATGTCTTTGGAGCTAACAGATGTCTCCTTAGCACATGAAAGCAATGGTTGAATAGCATCTTCCACAAAAACAACATCACGGCTAACTAGAATGCATTTAGTGTGTACATGATACAGACGATAGCCTTTACTTTCAAAACTGTACCCAATAAAAATACATTTTACTGCTTCATCATCCAATTTTCTGTGATGTTGTTCAGGCACTAATGCATATGTCAAACAACCAAAAACACGTAGACGAGCAACAGATGGCTTGCGATCATGCCAAGCCTCATATGGAGTGATAGACTGTTGCGCTTTAGTGGGACACCTGTTCAGTACATATGTTGCACACATGACAACCTCAAGCTAGAAACTATGTGGTAAAGCCTGACTCTTGACCATACACCTCGCGATCCCCATGAGTGACAAATTTTCAACCGAAACCAAAAACCATTTGAAGCACATGAATACTTTGGATATTGCCTTCAATGCATATGCCCATGCATGCTTGGAAAAATCATCAATGAAAGTCACGAAGTAAAGATAATTTCCAAAGGAACAAGCTACAATTTCTGAGTAGCCCGAAGTGAACCATCTTTTGGAAATGAGGAACGCTTCATTTTTCCCAAAATACAGCATTCACAAACATGTTTTCCAGGTGCCTCAAGTTTGGGCAAGGAGGACACCATTTCAGATTTGTGTAGGCGTAGCAAACTAGCAAAATTCATATGACCAAAGCGTGCATGCCAAAGCTTTGTATTTGAGATAGCCTAAGAATCATGTACTGCACATGCCGAATCATTCATAGATCTTTCATAGTCTATGAGCTTATACAACCCATGACATGTAATGCCAGAAACAATAATCACATCGCCATTTGACCGATCATGAACTGTACACTTGTCATCAACAAATTTCACAACCAAGCCAATCTTGGCTAATGTAGAAACTGATAACAAGTTCTTCTTGATCCCTGGCAGAAACAAAGCATCTGACAAAGTGAAAGAACTACCATAAGCAGTAGTCAAAATGATCTTACTAACTCCCATAATAGGATAAGAGGAGTTGTTGGCACATGTAATAGTATTCCGTGTAGGGGCAGGCTAGAGTGAAGAGAAGAAAGTGTGCTGCAAGGTAATATGTTTCGTCGCCCACTGTCAAAGTACCAAACATCTGAGTCTACTGCAAACATGCACTGCTCATGAGAAGATGGGTCAAAACTGCAAACAGTAGTAAACGCCAATTCTTATTCCTGCACAAGATTAGAAGACTCCGTTTTTGGTGTAGAGGCTTCTGCAACAACCATTCCAGCCTCTTTCTTCTTTGCCTATTTTGCAGCCAGTTTTGGACAGTTCTTTATGATATGATCATTCCCTTTACAGTACTTATAAAACAATTTCTGCTTTTGTGATTTTTTCTCATCTTTATCTTTCTTCTTCGAATATGCAGAATTAGCAGATTTATGCTTAGTAGTTGAAGAGCTCCATTTTCCTTTGCCCTTCTAACTAGCCAGGAAAGCTTGATTTGCAACTCGCATAATGGACCTATTCTGCCTGGACCTGTTCTGCCTGGACTGATCTTCCTGCAACAAAACAGAGACTAACTCCTCAAATGATAAGGCATTTGGATTGCCTTTCATCATCAACCAAAGAGTAGAAGCAAAACTCTGGTATGAATCAAGAAGACCATTCAGAATGGTATGCACAAGTGAGCTATCTGGTATAACCTCATGAGTAGAAATCAATTGTTCCTTCAAGTCTTTGATCTTCGTTAAGAAACTGTCCATAGAATCACCTTCATTCATGTGCTCACTCTCCAACTGTTTTTGGGGGTAAGCAACATGAGCCTCATTCCTAGCTTGGTACAATGACATTGTGGTAAGTGTATCCCAAGCATCCTTAGCTATTCTACAAGAGCGAATGTGTGGAATAATGGCACGTTTGATAGACAAAGCTATCAATGCATGTGCCTGGGAATCTCTGCCATCCTAACGAATCTACTCTATAGTAGGTGCAGCAGAAACCGCAACACGAACAAGAATATGCAGAATATTACCATCTTTGACAACTTCTACATCAGCTTCAGTACCTGCAGTTGTAACAGTTGCAGGTATGATAGGATGTTTTTCGACACCCTGCACAATGTTCCACATTCCTTTTGCAACCAACACATGTCCCATCATATAAGCCCATAACGGGTAGTTGGTACCATCCAACTTATCCTCAACAGCCAACATACGGAATACATCACTGCTTTTAGCCATGGCTGGTGACTAAAATACCTTGATGCAGAAAATTGACTAAATCTCAAAAAGTTGGACAGAACTATAGAGATGAATTCTGCTAGACCTGTAGCAGACTTTGAGACGCTTATAATGGTGAACAAAAAGTGGTATATACCTTTGGCACAAAAAGACGAAATAGCCTACACAAGCATTGTGATAGTGCGTTGGGAGGCTGAAACGAGCTCAAATCGTGATTTCGGCACCACAAAGCGAAGCCGTTTTGATCTCGAAAACACGTTGAGTATGCTCACCAAAATTCGTGCGATTCTGAGACTGCAAACGAAGGAGTGTCGACGGTGCCCTAGATGAAGCAACAACCTTCTCTGATACCAATTATTGGAGTTAGACATCTGTGAAAGCACACAAACATCACAAGGAAGAAGAAGAAGCTTGGAGCACAACACACAATACTAAATGTATTACTAGAGAATGTACAAAGATAAGTAGCCCATTAGGGCAATAGGCGTATATACAAGCCGAGGGAAAAAAACCTCCTAAAGAGGGAAAAAAGTGCCCTGGCAGTCCTAGTGTGTTCACACACATCACTACCTAAATATATCAATAGTTCCTACATACCATATGGAGTCATCCTACGTATCTCTCATGGAGGTGATCTCGTCCAATGAGATCTTGTTCTGTTCTTGTACCTCGTTGGTGGCGTACCTATGGAGCATCCGCTTGATCCATCTTATGGACATCTTATGGAGTACCTGGCGATCCCGCATGGTGCATACCACTTGGAGGCTATGGATTTCCAGATGGAGACTTCCTATTTGGTGCTCGTGGTGCTACTACATTCTTGGTGGACTTTCTCTCATACCCTAGCAGCCTCCATAATCTACAAAATGGAGCTGTAGAGGGGGTGTTGAGAATATGAGAGTGCATCTCCCTTTTGTATCTTGGAGTCACTCTATTTCTATTCCATTTCCAGTATATTTCAATTTTATATTATCGGCTTTCTATTTGGGTACCTTGCCATTTGCTTCTACCATTGTAATCATTCTCCTTTGAGGCCAATTATCCCACATGAGATGTACTTTGGATAGCCCCTCCTAAATCTATATAAGGAGTGCCTCTTGCCCCATTTGTACTTGGTTAGAAGCTTGAGGAGCCTACTCCATGCTCTTGGCAAGCTCATTTCTAATTCATGCGAGTTTACCAATTTCTTGGTCTACTCACTTTGAGTCTCTCACACTGTTTCTTTTGCGAGTACACTCTTCTTTTCATTTTGCTTCCGCATGTGTACTTTCTACAAGATATCTTAAAGATAAAGACTAAGTCTTTATTCTTGTTGAAAGATCAATCAAACTTGATCAAGCTTAGCAACACTGCTTGCCAATTGAACTTGCAATAGGAACTATTCCGAAGTTTGCTCAAGTATTGGAAATCAAAATTCCTTCTTGAAACTTTTCACTCAAGTTCCATTTATCCAATGGAAAGTGTGAGAGACTAAGTTGTTTCAAGTCTAAAGAGAGTAAAAAGGTTCCAAGTATGTATTTTGCAACCGTGATAACAATCATTAAGTCTATGGAAGGTAAAACATAATGTTTGTCTATCCTCAAAAGGGATTTCTTAAAGGTGAAATCCAAAAGCATCAGCGGATGCTTAGACTTAAGAGGTAGAGAGTTTTGTGTAAAGTCCCTGAGATAACTACTTAAAGATTCAGTAAATAAACAACAACTCCTCTAATCCTATTATGGCAATTGATAAGATCATTTTGACTACTATTGATGGTCGTTCTTTTACATTTTCACATGCTTTATTTGTGCTAGGGATCAAGAAAAATCTGTTATCAGTTTTTGCATTAACCAAGATTGGTTTGGTTGTGAAATTTGTTGATGAGAGATGTACAATGCATGATCTATCAAATGGTGATATGATTATTGCTTCTGGCATTTTATGTCGTGGGTTGTATAAGCTCATAGACTATTCAAAATATGTGAATGATTCAGCATGTGTAGTACATGATTCTTAGGCTATGTGAGATGCAAAGCTTTGGCATGCATGCTTTGGTCATCTAAATTTTGCTAGTTTCCTACACCTGTAGAAATATGAAATGGTGTCCTCTTTGCCCAAACTTGAGGCACTCGAAAAATATGTCTATGAAGGCTATATTTTGGGCAAAATGCAGCATTCCTCCTTCCCAAAAGATGGTTCAGTTTGAGCTACTCAGAAATTGCAGCTTGTTCACAATGATGTATGTGGTCCTATGCAAACACCTTCTTTTGGGAACTATCTTTACTTTGTGAATTTGATTGATGATTTTTCCAGGCATGCATGGGTATATCCACTCAAAGAAAAGTCTGAAGTGTTCATGTGCTTCAAATAGTTTTTGGTTTTGGCTGAAAATCTCTCAGCATGTAACATGGGCACCCTCTCATCTGATCGAGGGGGTAATATACGTCTTTTGAATTTAATGCATTTTTGGCCGAATGTGGGATAAAACATGAGTGTACAATGTTGTATACACCTCAACAAAATGGAGTTGTTGAATGGAAGAACAAGTCACTCATGGAGATGGCGAGGTGTATGGTCAAGAGTTGGGCTTTATCACATAGTTTCTGGCTTCAGGCTGTTATGTGTGCAGCGTATGTACTTAACATGTGTCCCACTAAAGCACTACAGTCTATCACTCCATATCAGGCTTGGCATGGTTGCAAGCCATCTATTGATCATCTGCATGTTTTTGGTTGTTTGGCATATGCATTAGTGCTTGAACAACAACACAAAAAATTGGATGATAAAGCAGTGAAATGTATTTTTGTTGGGTACAGTTATGAAAGTAAAGGCTATCATTTGTATCATCCACAGGCTAAACACATTTTGGTTAGCCGTGATGTTTTTGTGGAAGATGCTATTTAGCCATTACTTTCATGTACTAAGGAGACATTTGTTAGCTCCAAGGACATGTATGATACATTGTTGCCTCTCTTTATAGGTGGACTGTCTAGTGCGAGTCCAAATGAGGCAACTTCTCAACCTTTATAGGTTTCATGTGATGATGCAGATCATTCCATTTATGATGTAGATTTACATGATGCACTTTTTGATGAGAGAACTGATATTGAGGAGGCAAAAACTATGCCAAAATGGATGGTGCAGACTTTGTGTGACATCTAAATTAAATGCACCTCTATCATATTGTACTCGCTCAGGCTCTCATAGTGCCTCTTGTGCATCCGATTGCTATGCTATGGCTGCCTCTTGTCTCTCTGATGAGACTCAGCCTGTTTGGTTTGATGAAGCGCAAAATTTTGAACATTGGATGTTTGCAATGCAATCTGAATATGATGCTATCATGAAAAATGGTACTTGGTCTTTATCTGACTTGCCTCCTGGCAAGAAGGCCATTGTAACTAAGTGGTTATACAAGCTGAAGTGTAAACCTGATGGAACAATTGATAGGTATAAGGCTAGGCTTGTTGCAAAGGGTTTTGCACGGGAAAGATGCATTGATTTTCATGAGACCTTTGCACCTACATGTCGAATGACTACTGTTCGGAGCATCTGTGCACTTGCAGCTCATCATGGTTGGAATGTACATCAATTGGACATTAAAACTGCATTTCTAAATGGTGACTTGCATGAAGAGGTGTATGTTTTCAGCCCCGTGGCTTTGTGCAGAAAGCGCATGAAAACCAGGTGCGGAGGTTAAAGAATGCATTATATGGTTTAAAGGAAGCACCACATGCTTAGTATGAAAAGATGCATGCCTCTTTGATTGCATGTGGTTTTGAGAACAGTCCAACTAAGAGCACCTTATATGTTAAGTGTGCTAATGATGTGCTTTTAATCATTGTTGTGTATGTTGATGACATGCTGCTTACTCGTCCTCATGAGAAGCATATCATTGATTTTAAGGTTGATTTGCATGCCTCATTTGAGATGTCAGATTTGGGGCATTTGAATCATTATTTGGGCATTCAATTTATGCAAGTTGATGGTGGAATAGCTTTGTGTCAAATGAAATATATTCACATATTATTGTAGTGTTTTGGCTTTGAAGACTTTAAAGCTATTGCCACTCCTATGGAGATAAGTTTACAATTGACTCTTTATGATGTTGGAGATGCATTTGATGTTGTTCTCTATCAACAGGCTATTGGAATGCTTTACTTATGCATTACTCGGCTAGATATTTAGTTTGCTATCTCACAAATGAACAGATTTATGCATTGCCAGAGTGTCAAGCATTGGCAGGCAGTTAAGTGCATCTTTCGCTACTTGAGTGGTGCCCGTATACTTGGATTATTTTATCCCAAAGGGGAATCACTATTGATAGATTTACATGCTTTTTTTTATTCTAATTGGGCTCGTCTCTATGACACTCATGTATCCACCAATGGTTTTTCCTTCATGCTTGGTAGCTCATGCATATCTTGGTTGAGCAAGAAGAAGCCTACTGTGGCCACTTCTAGTTATGAGGCTAAGTATAGGGTAGCTTTCACAATGACAGTCGAGTGTGTGTGGCTCAGACACCTTATGGATGACTTGGGTGTTGGTCAGTCTTCTAGCATTCCCATTTTCACTGATAGTTAGAGCGCATCGGCAGTTGTGAGGAACCCTGTGTTCCATGCTCGCACTAACACATTGAGGTGCATTATCATCATGTCAGGGAGAGGTTCTTTGTTGGAGAGATCAGCTTGGCATATGTGCCCACACAGGAGAACATTGCACACCTTTTCACAAAGGCTATGCCTAGGAAGAAGTTTAAAGCTTTCGGCAAAGCTTTAGGCTTACTTCCTTTTTTGGACTGATTCCACATAGCTTGGCACTTCTTTATACATGAGTTTTTCCCTAGATTTTTATATATGCCTATAGCCTTAATGGGTTACTTATCTTTGTACATTCTAGCGGTAATACATTTAGTATTGTGTGTTGTGCTCCTAGCTTCTTCTTCTTCCTTGCACTTTTTGCGTGCTCCCACATACCTCAAACTCGAACAAAAAGCTCTTGTCACTACAAATTGGTCAAGTATAACCAATTGGACTTGAATTTGAGAGATTCAAGAACTTTGAACTACAATCCATTTTCTATTGAAAAACCTAGAAAAGAAGGATGAATGTTCCATCCAAAGGTTTTCAAGTTTCCAAAGTAAAAGCACAAGATTGTGAAAAGATCGTGTGAAGGAATCTAGAAAATATACTTAAAGATAATTCCTCAAACTTTATTTTTTTTTAAGAATTGAAGTTAAAAGGAAATCTATCAAGATATTATTAAAATTTAGGATAAGTATCCCTCATACCTCAATACCAATATAAAATAGGGTGGTACGTGACACCATATTTTATACTCAAATTGATGTAGGAAAGATGGTATGGGACATCGAACTATGGGATGATAATTATCTTTTATTTTTGGAATGAATCTTGAAGTTACATTTGGTCCTTAAGGGAATTAAAACTTTAAAGGAAAAGTTTAAATTCAAGAAAAATAAAAGCATGATCTCAAGATACTCCAAGATCAAGTATGAAAGATACAAAGTAAGTAACTTCCATTATCTTCTTTTTCAAATAGGGCAAATATTTGTTCCTATTTTATGGAACACTTCAAGATAAAGTGTTGATGATTCAGAAATATATGATAAATTTATGAAGAAGTGGGACTTTGACATTGAAACGATCCTTTAACCTAGGGAACAAACTAAATAATTCAAGCACCAAGTTCCTAGTGTAACTCAATAAATTCAATCCTTTGACTCAAAGCAATGCACAAGAATTGCATTCCCAGTAAGCGCTCATAAAGATTGAATATAGGCATAAATTTAGTCTCAAGTGAAGCATTATTTGAGTAAAAATCTCATCAATCGAACCTCAATGGGTTGAAACATTCATGTTGGATACCACACTAGTATCTTGTGGTTGGATGATGTTTAGATTTACTCTATGAATCTTTTTGAGAACCGTGTTTCTTTTTCTTAAAGATAGAAATGCTTAAATACCTTCTTGAAACATATCTTTGAGTATTTAAAGTCTTGAGTCATCTAGAATTTGACTCGTCACAAGTTTACATGTCTTTGAAGTTTGAATTCGTTGTACAAAGTTTTAGTTTTTTTATTTTTCTTTTTGAATCTTTTGGATTTGACTCACATATGATATTTGCTTCTTTTCATAAAAGTCGAGGGTTAGTCGGTTGGAACCAGATAACTAAATTAAACATCCTAGATAGATGTTTTGTAAAAGAATCCATTCAATCTTCAAAAGATTCTAAGTCCAAGATTGAATTATTCATTTGAGTTTGATTCAAGTTGGCTAGCATAACTCTAATGAATTTCTAGATTTTAGTGCACTCTAGAATAGAGAAGTTAGGAATTGGTCATTAGATTGACAATTCCCAAGAACTTTTAGCTAAATTCTTATGAGAAAAGTATCCTAAGTTGGGCAAATTTTCATTTTTGATATGAATTGGTCAAATTATAATATGGTTGACCAAAAGTAAATGACAAGCTTTTCTCTTACATTTTATATAGGATTTTCAAGCCCATTAGGACAATGTAGTTCTCTTATCGGGTGAAAAAATCAAGTAAATGTTGGTTGAAAGTAAACCATAGTACAAACATCCAAGTTTGATGTTTGAGATAATCATACTTTTAGTTTTCCAATTTAAATTAAAGCAAATAAAAAGTTCTCAAAGTCTTGATAGGGATAGAAATCCCACCTAAATTACTATGTCCATGCATCTGTCATGCCTAGAAATGGACTAGTAATTGGAATCCATACATTTCATATGTTTGTTCCTAGATTGCACATCGAGAAATAGTGAAATGGCTAGGGATGTTTTTAGATCCAACCTTATTATTCATTCATTACTTTATACTTTGATCCGGTTCTAAAAGTGCAGAGCAAGTTGGTGTTTTGAATCATTTGGGTAGGGATCCCACCACAGAAATGAGACATGTTCTTCCAATTTTAGAACATGAGGTTCAGGGGTTGCCTATAGTTACTATATATAGTTTTATTTTTTAGGATTGGAATCTTTCCCAAGGGGAGAAGAATCTAATAGAGTAATTCTATGATCTAAGGGTCCAACCGGTTCAAACAAATTTAAAATCGGATACTGTTTGGTCACTTGTGTGTATGGCCAAAGATCTCGAGACTAGACTTAAGCATAAGTTCATGTGCTCTCTTCAACAAGTGATCCAATTAGCCTAGTGGTTAAATCTCAAGGTTGTGAAGGAGGAGGTCTTGGGTTCAAACCCCATGGGGAGCATGGGGAGAGAGTTTTGCCCAAGGAGCTCTAGAGCCTTAGTTAACTCATGTTAACTTGAGTCTAGTGGGACTTAACTCAAGTGGCGAGTAAGCTTATGACTAGTGGACTTTAGTGGAAGGTAAAGTAATGGTCGAGATCATTCCAACCACTAGTTGGCTCTAGTGGAAGATATTAAAGGAGTGAAGGAGATTGCACATGCATTTGTAGAATCTAGTTATATTTGTGGTCGTCATTGATTTGAGCACCTATATATATATATATATATATATAGGCATAAGGTTGGGAGGAGAGTCATATGATCTCTAGCACATGGTGGTCATAAATGTCAGTCTCTTTCATTTAACTACTTAAACTAGAGAAAGAGGGATTTCCAACAAGCTATGAAACAATTAATTTGGATTAGATTTGATTGGAAAATTCAATTGACGATGATAATAGAATACTTATGCACATGGGTATGCTAAAAATTGGACTTCTGTTTCAAACCGATAACTCAAATAATGCTTTGAGATAAAGAAAGCATGCAAGACAAGATTTCCAATGAGTGTTTGTGCTCTCACTTAATTTTTATGGGCAATTGAGCATGTAAAGAAGTTTGTGGCGGCTTCTTCTTTAAGTACCACCTTCATTTGATTTCCCACCACGTGCCACTCATTACAAGGCATATTTTGTATCTTTTATTCATCATGACTTTTGACTAGATTCTTTCATCTTTAGGTTAAATTTGGTAAATTTATCCAATTATATCTCACATGACAATGAGCTTGCACATATATCTTTGACAAGGGCATGGGTTCAAGCCCCATGGATTTTGCTAACAAGATACCCTTCGTCCATTTGATGTGGTGAGATTAAAACCAGTTACCTTCGAGGATAAATAAGCCTTAAAGTGATCTCATTGAACAAGGGTGATGCATGTTGCAATAAATTGAAAGCATTCTCCTTGTCTGAGCGTAGGGCCATCCCTATCCAATTTTTACCCTTAGGAGGCCTCTAGCTCTATTCATTCATAGAAGATGTTAGACATTGAAGCCATGCTTGTGTGAGATTCAAAGGTTCCCATGGAAAGCTATGCTCTTCATTGTACTTTCAAATTAATTCAAACTATCGAAAAGAGTAGATCATAAGATCAAACTACTTTAAAAATAATGATATTAATTTGAGCACCATAGACCGATGATTTTTTGTCTTGTGATGGTCTTAATTACCCTTCAGCCTATTAGAGCTAGTCCATCCTTGCAATTA
This sequence comes from Ceratopteris richardii, assembly GCA_020310875.1. Taxonomy (NCBI): domain Eukaryota; kingdom Viridiplantae; phylum Streptophyta; class Polypodiopsida; order Polypodiales; family Pteridaceae; genus Ceratopteris; species Ceratopteris richardii. The sequence goes on from CM035420.1 coordinate 114,848,112, forward strand.
GTTCTTTTTTTAGTGATGGTCTTAATTATCCTCCAACGTATAAATTATTAGAGCTAGTCCATCCTTGCATTTAGTTCATTTTTAACACATAAATGGATCGCTAAATATACATGATGTTAGAGCAACTTATATCAATTCTATATAAGAGAAACTCTTTAAATGTATGAAAATGAGGGCGCTTTTATAGGGTCTTAAGAAAAGGAGGCCTCTTTGCATTCCAAAAGGTTTTGAATGTATCTAATCTAGTTTTCATATGCAAACTATTCTTTAATGTGCTTCAATTTTTCTTTTTCGCATGGCATTACTTTAAAAGGTGCTTTCTTTAGAGAATGCCATTACTTCAAAAAGTGTTTTTTTTTGGTCAAAGAGCCAAGACGTTGGATCTAGAGATGTTTCTTCTAGTTTTAGAGATTTTCCTTCTAGTTCTCCCCAAACCACAATAGATGCAATTGTATAACGCAAAAAACGATGATTTAGATCCCCTTCTTACCTCTTGAGCCCTGTAGCTCAGCGATGAGTAGCACCTCCTTTAATGTCAATCCGGGGAGACGTGAGGATGGTATGAAGACCACGAGCAAATGGAAGCACAAGTGCATGAGTGAGAAGCACACAAGCATGCACACACATACACGCACACGCGCACACACGGCAAGAACAAAGAGAGTAAGACAATGGAATCACTTCTATTGCAACCAAGTTCTCATACAAGCTCAAACTACAAGAAGCTACCCAAAAATGAGCTCTCTAGCTCTATTTATAGTTTTTGACTAGCTTTGGCCCTGTCCAGACCTAGTGTCCGGCCTAGTTAAAAATTAGGTTCCAGGGCTTATTTGAGGGCCCAAACGAGATCTAAAAATTATGAAAATTGACAGGCAACTACTTCTAAGGCTCCCCAAGCTCGAGGACTCCTCGGCTTGTACAAAATGGAGCTACAAAAAGGTGAAATGATATTTACAAGGGTTTGTAGTGATGAGAATCATTAAAATGATGTGAGGGTTTTGAAAAAAATAAAGGGTTGCCTCAGTGCTAGATCTGCATGCGTGTCCGTACTTGCTTCTTCCCGTATACTGTCAACACTCTCCCCCCCCTAGGGTCTGTCGCCTCTGACAGACCTTTGCTCTGCGGGTTGATCAATATAGTTCTGGAGAATGTCAGCTGCCACCTCATGTTCTTTGATTCGAAGCCCTCGGATCAGGTCTCTCTGTAGGGTATCCCAATTGACTGGGGCCGGTATGTCCGTCTGAGGCGTTGTGTAGAGTTCTGAGTGCATCGTTTGTTCGCATGCAAAGAGGTGTAACAAATGGGTGGGCCGTGGCGCGAATACCTCTGAGTGTGCTTCCCAGAATCCCGTGGTGAACATTTCATCGAACGTTTGCTTGTAGCAGGCAGGGAGATATCTGATGCGTGTGTGCCATGCGTAAGCCACTCGTATGCTCGGGGTTGTGCTCATATCATATAGCAGGTCGTAGTTACCATTAATAAACCCAGGAATAGGAGGTTGAATACGGCATACATTGCGAAAAGTTTTGAGTACGACCTGCATCATATCAAAGATCTTGAGCATCATCTGGGCAGCGACATCTGGCATGGGGTGGAGACGTGGTATCCAATGTCTGATGGTTGCCATCATGTATGACATCGTGGGAGTACCGGTTGGGGGAGCGATGGCGGGGTAATTGAGCCATTCTTTGCAATTGGCATTGTTCTTGACTTTGATTGCAAATGACTTCCATGTCCTTCTCCGTTGTACTGGGCCATAGCAATTGTTATACTTTAAATGCATGGGTGCGTGGTCCCATGTTCGTAGCATCTCGGGATAGGTCTCCAATAGCTTTTGCCTCCAGATGGGTTGATGTATTCTTCCTTTGCGCGCCTCCTCTGGAATGTCCTCCGGTTCAAATTGCGTTGCGAACGTTGGGTACTTGTTGGTCTTACGTTTGATCTCAGCGTTGTAGTCTGCCAACAGTACAAAGTATGGCTTATATTGTAATTCTGAGCTGGTGATTAGTCTTCTAGGAGCCAGCTGTCTGAAGTATTCTGATTGAAGTATGGTTTCTTCAATGGTCTTCATGGCCAACATCTGGTAGGTGATACGTTCTTCATGAGTCTGCCCCATTTCTTCTACCTGTTTCATCCATGCCGATGGGGGTTCCTCATAAGTGTCATGTCCCTCCTCAGTGGTTGTGCCTCCTGGAAAAGGTTGAGGCTCATAGTTCTCTTCATATGCTTCCGCCACTGGAATAATAACTTCTTCCTCTTCCATGGGTTGCTCAGGTGGGGAAGGAGGTCGCTCGTACTGCATCAACTTCAATTTTAATTCTGCAACCTGTTGCCGTAACTCCAGTACGTCATTGGTCGTTGAATGTTCAGGTTCAGGTGAAGTAGCAGCGTCGGTCATCTCTTTAGGTTCCCGTTGGGGTGGTGTAGACTCTTGGGGTCTCTGTAGGTCCTTCAGTTGGTCTGCAAGCTGATCATGTGCTTCTAAAAGATTGGCATAAGTTTCCAAGATCTGTTGTATGCTTTCTGAGGGAACAGCTTGAAATTTAGCCGGGTCTATGGGTCCTCCCGGGGTGTTCTCCATGGTAGCCTCGAGGTTCTCTTGGTTTTGTTGTTGAAGCCGTCTGTTCTCTTCTTGAGCTGCCGCCAGATGTCGTCGTAGCAAGGCCATGTTCCGTTGAAGCCTTGCATTGCGGCCCATTTGATCTCGCAGCTGTTCCTCCATGGCTTTGCTTTCTTCCATATGCCTCGCTTCGAGTTGCGCATTTGCATGTTCGAGGGCGGATATTTTGCTTTGGGACTCCGTATGACTGGACTCCAAAGCATTGATACGCTCTTGGAGTGTTGCTGAGAGGGTGCAAAGCTCCTTGTTATTTTCTTGCAATAACTTATATTCCTGTTTAAGCTGAGTGGCAGCTTCGAGCATGGTGTCGAGTGCAAGACTAAATGAGGTGGATGCAGGGGTAAGGATGGGAGATGCAGGGGGTTGGGAAGTGGGAATGGGGAAGGTGGATGTTGTATCTACCGTGTGTGGAAGTGGTGATGTGAGTGTAATAACCTGTGATGGTGTTGTGAGAACAGTGGTGGTGGGTGATCCAGCGGATGGTGAGATGTCCATGGGGTCGGACATGAGAGGGTGTGATTCGTGAAACGTGAACACCGGGATGGTGGGTGGTGTGATAGTGGTGGCTGTGAATGTGGGGGAGTGAATTTGGGGAAGGGACTTTTTATTATGTTCATCAACCTGTTGAAGAATGTTTACAAGTTGGGTCCAGAAGGAGGGTTGGGTGATTAGTGTGGTGCCCGAGGCAGTTACAAGGGACGGGGTAGGTAGAGTTTGGGAGGGAGGAAATGGAGGGGTGGAGGGTAAAGGAAGGGAATGAGTCTGTCTAGTGACAGATGGTTGTCCAAAGGCATGGAGGAAGGAAGGGTGACCTAGTTGGGGTTCAAAAATCTGAGTGACAGAGATGGATGAGGGCGAAGGAAGGAAAGTGGAAACGGGGGTGTGTACAATGGTCTCACTATAGGAGGATAATGGTTGTGTAGAAAGACATGTGGAGAGAGGTTCTGAGGGAGGGATAGGAGATGATGGGGGGGATGGTGCATGCGTAATTTCCTCCGGTTCATCATTGGGCCTAGGGCTAATCATGTGAACATCTTCTGATGTGGACGTAGCTAACGCGGTAGATACTTCCATCTGAATCATCTTCCCTTGTCGAGGCCGTGTATCAATTCTTCTTTGATCATAAGCAGGGTTCTCTCTATAGACCAAGGTTCTCATTGCTTCACTGATGCCACAGGTGTCCGCCAAAAGATTTAGCGATTCTACAAAATGGGGTTCGATATTCTCCGACTACAGCATCTGGTTTACTAGGGCCCTATTTGCTTCTTCTGACATTTTATGGCGTCGTTGCACCTGCTTGATTGTTCGGTATAGTCGTTTGAGCTGTGCCGTATATGCAGGGGCTTCGTCTTCACTCTCTTCTGGGTCATCTCTTGGTGCCTTCTCCTGAGCTTGTGTGCTTAGTCTCTGAGGAAGTTGTGCCACTCCTATTTCCTGTACACTGCTTGTCTGGCCTCGTGCATGTTCTCTTTGGGCTGATGTCCCCGGATCGACATTGTCAGGGCAACCTTCACTGTCTGATAGATGGGTCGTCTGCAAGAATGTTTCAAAATCAAAGTTTGGGTCCTCGGTGAAGGTAGCCATAGCTGCAAATTCTGCGTCAGTAGGTAGTGGAGGGGCAGAAGGGGTGGGCTATACCACCTCTCTTGGTTGAGACTCTTGGAAATGGATTGTGAAAGGTGCCACTTGGGCTTCCTCTCTAGTCGAGACTTCGGCGGTGGCTTCTGGAGGGATCAGGACCTGTGAAAGGGATCCACGCATTCTTTTTGCAGGCTGACTCCCTGACTTTCGCCCTTTGAACAGCTCCAGGTGTGCATACTTTAGGGCTCGGGCAACTGGCACGTCATATGCAAGACATCTGTAGATGATTCTTGTCAGCGCACCACAACCATGTAGAGTGGGCTTCCTCACTCCCCGCTTGCCTGCCTCATACACTTGATCTAAGATCCATACCGGCATCTTAATGGGCAAGCTTCCGGTCTCTGCTAAATACAGCCCGTACCATATCTTCTTGTGAGGCTGAGTGAAACGGTCCTGAGCGGGAAATGCAAAGTGCTGGAGACACATCCGCAGGGGTATGGCGATGTTGGGGGTGGGGGCGCACATTTCTTTGAGCTTCTTGACTCTATTGCTTTTCATTGATTCTGGTATCAAGGGGTCACGATCTGAAGGCACATGAGTGCCATACATTTGAAGGGCTTCCCTGATTAACGTTACATTTAATTCAAACTTCCTCATCTCCTTCGGATTGGATAAGGAGGGCACCCAGAATGTGCCTGAGTGATCTTTATCCCCGGTAGGTTTCATCGTAGCAATCAAGTAGTAGCACCTGAGGAAGTCGGGTTTAGGTAGAGCTGCACTGAAGTAAGCTTGTAGTTCTGCCTTTTGCCAGATATCTTGAAGTGGAGCTGCATTCTGTAAGGTCTCGAATTCTCTTGAAAAGAATTGGAAGGTCCACCAAACCCCTCCACACTCCATCTTGGACTCCCAGATGTGATCTGTGTCTCCCAAATCCCCTGGCATTTCATTGAACCAATGGGAGTGCCCTTTTACTCTTTCGGTTAGTCCATTGGGTGGATCTGGAATAGGAATCCTTCGCACATTCAAGAATTCTTCAGGCCGAGCTGTTGGTGGAGCTTCCACTGGCATGGCATCCCAATTGATAGGAGCACCAGATCCTGCCTGAGAGCTTGTGCCTGCCGCGGTTGCCATGAGAGTAGGGTGCTTATCTGTTGGAAGACGAAAGGCACATTAGTGTTGCATAGGAAATAAGATGTAATGATGTTCCCTTCACAATACTAACCCGGAGGTCAGTGGTTAGTGGTGAGGTGTTTATGATATGTGTGAGTGGTGATTAAAGGTCAGTGTCATCCTAGATGCATACTTTGGTTATGCAATGGCTCGGAATGCTCCTGTGTTAGTGTGGACGGATTTATAGAATAGGGTCAGGGGGTTTAGTACACAGTTTAATTCTCCACACTTTGATAGAGGAGTCGTAGCTCTTGGAGCTAAGGACAGGTGAAGATTTAGGTATGAGAGTGTGATGTATTTGGGACCTTTTGGGTACCCATTTCCAGACATTCCTGGGGTTGATGGGAGTGGGGACAGTGAGAGGTGTAGGTATCTTGTCACTTCCTGAGTTGTTGGCCAAGAGTGCTTGTGAAAGCTGCTTCATCCTAGTGCCTGAAGGTGAAGTACCTTGGGCTTGTAAGCAAGCCTTGGGCACCCATATCTGTCTAGCATTAGGGGTGGCCTTCATTGACCGCTTAGGAACCCAAATAGAAATGGTATGCCTAGGGGTTATCCTAGGGGACTTTTTCACTTTGTTCCTTGATGGTGAGGCTCGTTTCTTGTCTCCTTGAGAATCTGCTATTGGAGCTGTGGGTTTTCCATCCTTGCGTATCCAGATCTGCTTCACGCCATGAGATGCTCCATGTTGCGCGGGTTGGCGCTCCTGCCTCTTGATTAGCGGCCTCCTTCGTGTAGAGTGATGTTCGGTCTGCTCGTTGAGAATCTTCTTTGGATCAGTTATGAACTCCTTCTTGGCCTCTGAACCTTCAGTAAGATTGACATTCCTCTGCACCATAGAAGTTTGGACAAGCACAACAGTGTTATCTTCATGTGGATTCCTGGAGGGACCAGGAGTTGGTGCCTGTTCTATTGGTTTGAGTGCTTGATTTTCTAATTCAATCGTGAGACGGCTTTGGCCTACCCACACCTGAAGAAGTCCACTTCTTAGGTTGAGGTTGACTGCATGATCATAGATCCAGTCTTGGCCCAAGACAAGAGGTTCGGTCAGATCCTCGTCTTCACACACTAGCACTTTTGCTGGCATGAGGACCTCTTGTATGTAGAGGGGAAGATCCACCTCTCCCATACAAGGGGTTTCAACACCTCCTAATCCTATCAGATATGATTCTAGGGGTTTTACCTCCAACTGCAGCTGCTGGCAATAAGAGAGCCGAACTGCACTTGTGGCTGCTCCTGAATCAATTAAAGCCCTCACGCTGGTTGTGCTGTCTCTTTGTCCTATTTCTAGGGTCACAAAAGGTCGTCGGTCCACTATCTTATGGGTACGTTCTCCTGAAGCCTCACACATGGCCATGTGATAGCCTGGAGACTCTTGAGTGTCAGTCATAGGCTGGTCCCTTCCTTGTCTCCTCAACTTCATTCGTCTGATACGCTCTAAGGCCTCTGCCTGTGCTTCTTCTCGAATTCGTTTTTCCTCCTCTTTACGTTGCTTGGCAGTATTGAGTCGGCTTAGCATCTCCTCCGTGAGGGGTTCCTGATAGAGCTTGACTCTGCATCCGCTAATATAGTTTGGGAGGACATCCCCCTCTAAAGTGGCTAGTTGTACTGCTCCACTCGTGGAGATCCTATTAATGATCATAGGTCCGTAGCCCCTCTTTTCTAGCTTTCTTGCGTGTTGTTTCAATGTGTAGACTAAAACTAGATCTCCTGCTTTCAAGCCCTTATCCTTCACATGGGCATCAAAGTATGCCTTTTGCCGTTTCTTTGCAGCATAGATGCCCGCTGCTGCTCGTAGCCTCGTCTCACCTAAACGTTCTAGATCAAAGATCCTAGAGGACAACTCGTGTCCATTCCACTCATGCTCTTGTGCTACTCTTAAAGCTGGGATTAGGAAATCTAGTGGTAGCACTGCATTCTGTCCGAAGACCATCTGAAATGGGGTGGCATTGAGTACCGTTTTGTAAGCAACTCGGTATGCCCAAACAGCATGATGAAGTTGTTTGTCCCAGTCCGAGCGTTTATTATTTACAAGTTTCGTCAATACGTTACATAGGATCTTATTCGTGCTCTCGGCTTGTCCGTTAGCTTGTGGGTGATAGGGTGAAGACTTCTTATGTATCACCATGAATTCTTGAAGGAGATTTTCAATGACCTCATTCAAGAAGTGCGTACCTCTATCACTAACCAACTCTATTGGTAACCCATATCTAGTGAACACATTTTCGAATAAGAACTTAGCCGTCGTTTGAGCATCATTCTTTGTCGTGGCCTTTACTTCCACCCACTTTGTAAGGTAATCTGTGGCTACAATAATGTATTCTGCATGGGAGTTTCCAGCTGGGGGGTTGATGGGACCTACAAAGTCTATACCCCACTTTGAAAATGCACGTCCTCCCATCATTGGCCTTAAGGGCATTTCATCTTTTCTTATCGGATATTGGGCACGTTGGCATGTGTCGCAACTCTTCACATAAGAGTGTGCATCCATATGAAGAGTGGGCCACCAAAGTCCCGAGAATAGAATGGTCTTAACTACTCTGTCAGGCCCAAAGTGTCCACCTGCAACGCCGCTGTGTGCAGCTTCTAAGACTTTCAAATAGTCTAATTCATGAACGCATAGTCTTAGGTAACCATCCTTGCCTCTTTGGTATAGGTTGTCTCCTACTAAGGCATAGTCTTGAGCCTCTTGCTCCATGCTCCGTTTTCTTGCAAGACTAGCCTGATTGGGTAATGTTCCCGATCTCATGAACTCAACCAATGGAGCACTCCAATCTGGGATTAATGACACATGATAAAGAGTGGCATGCTCCACTGGGGGGTCTCTTCTGGCATACTGGACAATTCTGGATCCACTCCTGTATTTCTTTGTCCATGCTAGGCCAATACACTCCTAAACGTTTTAGATTCTGCAATGTTCGTTGTTTAGGGTAGTGATTTCCTAGCAGTCCCTCATGGGCTTGTTGCAACCAACTAATATGTTCGTCATCCTCGACACAACAAGTTAATATGCCCTCAGTATCTTGCTTGTACATACTTCCGGCCAATATTTGATACTTTTGTGATTTTACAATTTCTTCTTTGCTTGTTTTAACATTTTTATTTGCAGGGCCAAAGGTTAGGACTGGTACCAACTTATTTGCCCATTTAGGAACAACTTCTAAATTGAACAGATAAGCATCGGGTAATTCGTCAGACACGCCTTGCGGTGGCTCTCCTGAAGTGATGCGAGAAAGATGGTCTGCCCTAAGATGGGTTCTACCTTTCCTGACAACAACTTCAAAGTCGTATTCCATTAGTAAGAGGAACCATCTTACTAAGCGGCCTGTATTGCAAGGTTTATTGACCAAATATAGTAAAGCTTGATGATCAGTGAAAAACTTGAACTTATTGGCCAATAGATAGTGTCTAAATTTTTTCACAGCATACACCATGCCTAAGCCTTCTCGCTCCGTTGTGGTGTAATTTCGTTCAGCTGCATTTAATTGCCTACTAGCATATGCTATCGGCAAATCTAGGTTTCCTTCACCTGTGGGTTGCGCTAGCACACATCCTATTGCATGATTGGAGGCATCTACATGGACATGAAAGGGTTTGCTCCAATCCGGAGTAGTCAATATTGGTGTTGTGCACAAACGTCTTTTCAGCTCGTTGAAGGACTTCTCGCATTCTTCGTTCCACTCAAAATTTGTTAACAACCCATAAAGAGGTTTAGCTATGATGGCATACATGTGGATAAACCTACGGTAATATCCACAATGGCCCATAAAGGCTTGTACCTCTTTAACATTCCTTGGCCTGGGTAGCTCTGCTATTGCTCTTACTTTGTCCTCATCTGTTGAAATTCCATTCTTCGAAACAATGTGACCTAAGATTTTGCCTTGTCGTACCATGAACACACACTTCTCTGGGTTCAGACACACTCGATAATCTCTACACTTGTTGAAGATTTGTCTGAGCTCAGGGATGTGGTATCTTCTTTGTTGGGAATGAGCGCATAAATCATCCACATATACTTCCAAGCTCTTTCGCAAGAACTCTTTGAAGACATGACACATGAGCCTTTGGAATGTTGCAGGTGCATTGGTGAGCCCAAATGGCATCACACGAAATGCAAAGATTCCCCATTCTGTGGCGAAAGCTGTTTTGTGTTGATCCTCTGGGGCAATGGCTACTTGATTGTAGCCCGAAAACCCATCAAGGAAGCTATAAACTTCCTTGCCTGCAACACGCTCCAAAAGATGTTCGGTGATTGGAAGTGGATAACTATCTCTGATCGTAGCGGCATTAACTTTTTTAAGGTTAATGCACACTCACAATTTCCCATTCTTCTTGGGCACCACTACGATGGGGGACACCCATTCAGTGTGCTCAATCTCATAGATGAATCCAGCTTCAATCAGCCTATCAATTTCCTCCTTTATTTTGGCTGCATAATTGTCATTATATGTGTAGGGCTTTTGTTTGGTGGGCTTGGCATCAGCGGTCATCGGAATCGTATGAGAGAAAATCTCTGGATCTACTCCTTTCAAGTCTCTATAGTGCCATGCGAACACATCCCTATATTCCCTTAATAGAGCTACAAGCTCTGCTTCTTCTTCTGCACTTAGGTCGTCTCCTATGTACGTACATCGCTCTTCGTTCCCTTCAATAGTCACTACAATTTTTTTGGTCTTTTCTTTATTGTCATATGCTTCTCCTAAAATGACCTCTCTCTTAGGCATTCGTACCAAAATTTTTCGGTCTTCCACTTCATATTTCTTGAAATTTTCTGGTACTTCAAACAATGATTCTTCCTCTTCTTGTTTCACTGCTTTCCTTTTCTTTTTCTTTTGACCCCCTTCACTTCCTTTCTTTGAATTTATCGCTTTAATACTCGCAAGGGGTTCTTCTTCTTTTTGGGTTAACACTCCTATGTCTTCTAAGTAGTGTTCCTCTGAGTCAAAGTACGTATCCATCACAATGGATTCTAGATCATGGTCATTCTCTTCTTCTTCTATGAACTCACTAGGATCACACTCTTCCAACAAGGGCTGACACATGAACACTGAAATATCATATCCCTCCTCATCACAATGGGGTGTCCATTGTTCCTCATTGACTGCAATGTCCATGGTAGCTAAGATTTCTGCCCAACCATGAGGCTCAAATTCCTCATCTGGAAATATCATCGGTGTATAGGCTGGGTCTTTTATTGGTCTATCTCCTGGGGGAGTTCCTTCTTCTCTCGCTTTTAGGCGCTTTTCCTCTTCCTCTGCGACCTTGCACATCCACAAGTGAGTATCTTCATGCAACCAGGATGGTTCAGGTGAACTTCCAGAATGCACGGAGATAGAGTCCTCTTTCGCTTTGTGGATAGGATTCCACTGTAGGGGTGGTACATCTCTGAAGGTGTGATCCTTCAGATTGACCTTGGTGGTGACCCCTAAGTGCTGTAAGTACAAGAACCAAGGTGTCACTCTAGCACAATGGTGAGTACCAACGTGAGAAGATCCACCTCATAATTGTCAATCCGTGGAGACGTGAGGACTAGTATGAAGACTATGAGCAAGTGAAGGCACAAGTGCGTGAGTGAGAAGCACATAAGCATGCACACACATACACACACACGCGCATACAAGGCAAGAACAAGGAGAGGAACAATGGAGTGCTTTGTATTAATCAAAAGGTCTCTTACATGAGCTCAATTCACAAACAATCTACCTCCAAAAATGAGCTCTCTAGCTCTTTTTATAGTTTTCTAACTAGCTTTGGTCTTGTCCAGACCTAGTGTCTGGCCTAGTTAAAAATTAGGTTCTAGAGTCTATTTGAGGGCTCAAATAGGGTCTAAAAATTATGAAAATTGATATGTCGCTAGTTCTAATACTCCTCAAGCTCGAGGACTCCTCGGCTTGCACAAAATGGAGTCTATTCTACCAAAAACGGGATTTACAATGTTTGTGTAGTGATTAAAATCACTTGAGTTGTACAGAATTCATGGAAAAAAAATGATTTGGCCTTGTTGCCGTATTGTGCATGACTCCTCTGTTGCTTTGTATGCCAACACTCCCCCCTTCCTAGCGTCTGTCGCCCCTGACAGACCTTTGTTCCCTCGGGTGGTCGATATAGTATTGGATGACATTGGTTGCCAGTTCATGTTCTCCTATCCTTAAGCCTCTTGCTAGATCAGCTTCCAATGCATCCCAATTTGTTGCTCCAGGGGTGTCTGGTTGCGGGGTTGTGTAGTACTCTGAGCACATTGCTTGTTCACAAGCAAAAAGTTGTAGCAGATGTGTTGGCTTTGGTGCGAAAATCTCCGAGTGGTACTCCCAGAAACCTGATCTGAACATTTCTTCGAAGGTCTGTTTGTAGCAGGCAGGTAGGTATTTGATGCGTGCATGCCAGGCATAAGCCACACGAATACTGGGGGTGGTGCTCATGTCATACACCAAGTCGTAATTTCCATTGCTAAACCCCGGAAGACGTACCTGTGGTGCGGCTGCATTTCGAAAAGTCTTCAGGACTACTTGCATCATATCTAAGATTTTAAGCATCATTTGCGCTGCTACATCTTGCATGGGCTTCAAGCGCGGCATCCAGTGGCGAATGGTTCTCATCATATATGCGACCGACGGTGGTCCCTGTGGTGGCGCAATGTACGGAAAGTTCAGCCATTCCTTGCATTGTGCGTTGTTCTGTACCTTAATATTGAATGCCTTCCACGACCTGCGGCGTGGGACTGGACCGTAACATGGATTGTATAGGAGGTGTAAAGGCGCGTTGTTCCATGTGCGTAGCATTTCTGGATATGTCTCTAAAAGTTTTTGCCGCCAGGTGGGTTGACGAATTTTACCTTTTTGCGCCTCTGGAGGAAGGTCTTCGGGTTGAAATTGGGTCGCAAAAGTAGGAATCTGACCCGTGACTCTTTGTATTTCTGCATTATAATCCGCCAAGATAATATAATACGGCCTGTATTGGAGTTCAAATGAGAGGATCAGGCGTCTTGATGACAAGTTCTTGAAGTAAGCCGATTGTAGCACTGTTTCCTCTATGATCCTCATGGCCTGATTTTGCACAACTGTTCGCTCTTCGTGCGAACTCCCGATTTCCTCCACTTGACGTAGCCATGGGGGCCGTGGTGCCTCGAATGTGTCCTGAGCTTCTTCTGTTTGTTGGCCACCTGGGAATGGTTGTGGATCGTATTCGTCATCAAACGTTTGTTCCACCGGAATTTGCACCACTTCTTCGTTCGTGGGAGCCTCTGGAGGGGAAGGTGGTCTCTCATATTGTAGTAGACGTGTTTGCAATTCAGTGACCTGTTTCTGGAGATCTTTTATGGCCTCTGTGTCTGTGATGAGTGAAGCTGCGGAGGGGGTGGTTGGAGAGGCTGCTGTTGTTCCTTTTTGGTGTTTTTGCTTCAATTGTCCTATTTCCTCAGATAGCTTATCATGTGCTTCAAGCAGCATGGCATAGTCTTCCAGTATGATCTTGATATTATCGGGGGTCACTGCTTGAAACTTGGATGGGCTGATGGGTGCCCCCGGTGTGCTCTCAATAGCTGCCTCCAAGTTCTCTTGATTTTGTATTTGTAGGCGTCTATTCTCTTCCTGAGCGGCCGCAAGATGGCGTTTGAGTAGAGCCATATTTCTCTGAAGTTTTGAGTTGCGTTCCAGCTGTGTCCGTAGGTGACTTTCTACCATCTGTATCGCTTCCTGATCTGTATTCTGTAACTGTACCTCCAATATGCCATGAGCTTCTTGGAGAGTTTGGAACTGTGTGAGGAGACGAGCATTTTCCCCTTCTAGTGCCGCGAGGCGGTGCTGTAGTGTTTCTGAGTGCTCGTGCAGGCGTTCATTCTGTTGCTGGAGCTGAATATAATCTGTCCTTAAGTTTGATATACAAGCCAGCATGGTGTCCAATGCACTTCCTATAGATGAGTGGGTGGTGTTTACAGTGGGAGATGCATGGGAAGGGAATTGGGGATGGGGGAGAGTGAATGATGTGTCTATTGAAGTCGTGTGTGTGAGTGAAATTGGTGGAGGGGGAATGGGAGGAGGTGGAATCGTGGGGGGAGGTGCCGTGGGTGGTGAAATGTCCATACCTTCAGGAGTGGGTGCGAGTATGGGATCTGCCATATACATTGGGATGGTAGGTGGTGTGTGTGTGGAAGTGGTGAATAGATGTGAAGTGGGGTGGGGAGCTGAAAAGGAAGGAAATGGTTGAGACCCTGATAGAAAAGTTCTAGCAAGGAAATCATGGAGGGATTGTAGAAGTGGAGAGATGGAGGTTGGGGGTTGAGGTTGTAGAGTTGAGGAGGACATGAAGGTTTGCGTGGGAGCAGGGAAACCCATGAATGTGGATCTAGGGTCAGGGTGACCTTTGGCTGAGGGCATGGGGGATGGTTGCCCTAGGGCTGGCTCTAGGAGCGGTTCAGTGGATTGTGTAGTGATAGGGGTTGCTTCAAAGATTGGGTTATCAGTGGTAGAGAATAGGGTGGAACTCGAGATGGGAGTGCGGAAGATGAAGGTTGGTTCGGTGGGTTGAGTGGTCGAGGTGACTTCCACGGTTTCTGCTCTAGGGGGCGAGGGTGGGGGTGTGGGTGGTAGTGGCTCGGTGGACTCCTCATGGGTGACTGGGTGTTGTTGGCTAGCCGTTTCGGTTGCTTGGGAGGCTGTCCTGATGGGTTCAGATGTAATAGTTGCTCCTTCTGCAATTGTGATGGGAATCTGGATATTCTTACCTGAGCGTCGTCGTGTCTGGAACCTTCGTGGATCATATTGAACTGGAGACCTCCGAATGGCAGTGCGCACTGCTTCTACTACCCCATATGTTTCTGCCATCAATAAGAGACCTTGTCTATACTCTGAGTCAACTCCTGCTTCTTCCAACAACTGAGTCATGAGTACTCTGCTACTCTGTTCGGTGAGTAGTTGTTGCGATCGCACTCTTTCCATAATCTGCTACAGCCTTCGGAGTTCTGCTGTATAGGCTGGGGCTTCAGTGGTCTCCTCTTCATACGCTCCTTCTTCTTCTAGGTGTCCTTGTTGTTGACCTTGCTGAGCATCACTCCAATGTACATGTCGACCGTCTGTAGACTTTCTTCTTCTTTGTGAGGATGTGCCTTGCTCCTCTGCCTCTAAATAAAACTCCACATCAGAGAATTGTGTACTTTGTAGGAATGCTTCGAAGTCCTGGGGGTCCATTCCTTCAGCGTCGCCAGTGGCTGCAAATTCGAATTCGGTTGGAACAGGAGGAGCCGATGGGGTAGCTTGTGTCGTAGTTTCAGATCCCGACCTGGGTATCCTAATGGTAAAGGGGGGTACAGTGTCCTCCCGTCGTGGCGATACCTCAGGAGTAGTCAGAACTTCCCTTGTCTGGACACAAGGGATCGCACCCCTCATGCGCTTGGATTGATGTGTGGACGTCTTGAGCCTTTTAAACATTTGCAATTGTGCCCAAGTTAAGGTACGTTCAATGGGGACATCGTATGCTAGGCACCGGTAAATAATGCGTGTGATTGCACAGCATCCGTTCACCACTAATTTCCTAGAAGATCGTTTGTTTGCTTCATATAATTGATCTATAATCCATACCGGTAGCTTAATGGGTAACGCACCTGCTTCCGCTAAGTAGAGAGCGAACCAGATTTTCTTGTGTGGTTGTGTGAAGCGGTCTTGACCGGGAAAGGCGAAATGTTGCATGCACATGCGGAGAGGGATGGACACGTTTGGTGTGAGTGCTGCCATGTCTTTAAGCTTCAATAGCTTCCTATCCAACTCCACAGTAAGTTCAAATCTCTTCAACTCGTTGTTGCCCAGCAAGGAGGGAAGAACAAATGATCCGGGTTTGTCCTTTTCTTCATTGGCTTGTAAAGTGGAGACCAAATAGTAACATCGGAGGAGATCTGGTTTAGGTAGTGGGGCTTCAAAGTATTCTGCCAGCCCTGCTCGTTGCCATATGGTCCGGAGATCCTCAGTGTTCTGTAAAGTCTCGAACTCCTTGGAGAAAAATTGGAATCGAACCCATGATCTGTCATACTCGCACTTTGACTCCCATATATACTTGGCCTCTCCTAATGGCCCTGGCATGCCATTGAACCAATGAGAATTGGCATGGACTCTTTCTGTGATCCCTGTGGGTGGATCCGGCACCGGGATTTGCTGAAGGCGCTGCAGCTCCACTGGTCGTTCAGTTGGTGGCACATCCACAGGTAGACTATCCACATCAATTCCTGCAGTGAGTATCCCTACTTGTGAGCCCGAACCTGTCGCTTCTGCCATTTTTCTTCTTGCCTTCTGATTCTGTGAGAATATAGAATCATGTGTTAACATCGTAATGGACAGAATAAATCTGTTGTTGTCCCCGTTACAACATTAACATGAGGTAGATGGTGAGTCAGTGGTCAGTAAGTGCACAAAGACCGTGTGTGTAGTTAATGCTTGGGTATTCCTAGGAGATTAATGCAGTTAGTAAGTGGGGTTGAATTTACAAATTGGGGTCGGGGGGTTTATTACAAGTCTTTAGCTGCCAACTGCAGTGGATGGGTTTTGCTTTCGGTTTCATAGAAACTCTAGAGAGCTTTTTCGGTGTCGTGGTTTGAAAATGAGGCCTTTTAGGGACCCATTTACCAGTGATTACATGCGTGCTCTTGGGTCTTGGTGTGTTCCTGAGTGTTGAGAACGAGTGAATACTGGCTGTACACGTAAATGGGCTATGTTGTATAGGTTGTGGCCTCGGCATAGCTACTTGCGCCCTCAAGCAAGCCTTAGGCACCCAAATTTGTCTTGATTGTGGGCTAGCCTTCATCGACTTCTTGGGCACCCAAATAGATTTCACGTTAGCAGAAGAGTTTCCGAAGGACTTCTTATTAGTGACGTGTTGTCGGTCACTAATAAGAGGCTTTGACCGTGTGGTTGGCTTGAGTGCAGCCGGGTGTTCGCCTTTCCGCACCCATACTTGGTTTACTTGCTGAGATATTTTGGTGCGCAGGTACTTTTGATTTCCAGCACGAGTAGTACTCTGCTTCTTCTGCCTTTGATCCACCTTTGGTTGCTGCCTCCTTCTGGCCTTTGGAAAAGAAGGGAGTTCCGGTTCATCCCTGACTCCTTTTCTGAGAGTATCATTCCTCTGCAACACATAGTTTTGGACAAGAACAGCATGGTCAACTTCATGTGTACCCCTGGAGGGACCAGGAGCCTGTGCCTTTCCTAATTCTTTGAGTGCTCCATTATCTAACTCTATTGTAATTCGACTATGATTGACCCATACCTGAAGAAGTCCACTCCTTAGGTTTAAGTTGACTGCTTGGTCATAGATCCAGTCTTGACCCAAGACAAGGGGTTCA
Source organism: Ceratopteris richardii (assembly GCA_020310875.1). Lineage (NCBI taxonomy): Eukaryota > Viridiplantae > Streptophyta > Polypodiopsida > Polypodiales > Pteridaceae > Ceratopteris > Ceratopteris richardii. The sequence continues at coordinate 114,864,803 of CM035420.1, forward strand.
GTGAGATCCTCGTCTTGACACACTAGTGCTTTAACTGTCATTGCCTCATCATGAATGTAGAGGGGAAGTTCCACCTCGCCCATGCAAGGGGTTTCCACACCTCCCAATCCTATGAGATATGCTTCCACAGGATTGATAGTTAACTGCAACTCTTGACAGTAAGACAATTTAACAGCACTAGTGGCTGCACCTGAGTCAATCAAGGCTCTTACGGTCCTTGCACTCTTTCCTTGTCCTATATCGAGAGTTATGAAAGGACGTCGATCAATTATCCTATGCGAGCTTGCTCCTGCGACTTCACACATGGCCATCGGGTATCCTTGATCTGCATAGTCAGTCGTTCTAGGCTGATCTTTACCTTGCCTTCGTAACTTCATCTTTCTGATGCGTTCTAAAGCTTCTGCTTGAGCTTCTTCTCGAACTCGCTTTTCTTCCTCTTTGCGTTTCTTAGCAGTGTTGAGTCGGCTGAGCATTTCCTCCGTGAGGGGTTCCTGATACAACTTGACTCTGCATCCGCTAATATAGTTAGGGAGAACATCACCTTCTAATGTGGCTAATTGCACAGCTCCACTTGTGGAGATCCTATTGATAATCATAGGTCCGTAGCCTCTCTTTTCTAGCTTCCTTGCGTGTTGTTTCAGTGTATAGACTAAAACTAAATCTCCTGCTTTCAAGCCCTTATCCTTCACATGGGCATCGAAATATGCCTTCTGTCTCTTCTTGGCTGCGTATATTCCTGCAGCGGCTCTCAGTCTTGTTTCCCCTAATCGTTCAAGGTCAAAGATCCTAGAGGAGAGTTCATGACCTGTCCATTCGTGCTCGTGTGCGACTCTCAACGTAGGAATCAGGAAATCCAAGGGTAGCACAGCGTTTTGGCCGAATACCATCTGAAAGGGGGTGGCTTGGAGTACCGTTTTATAGGCAACTCGGTAGGCCCAAACAGCATGGTATAGCTGTTTGTCCCAATCAGAGCGTTTAGTGTTCACTAATTTCGTCAGTACATTGCATAAGATCTTATTAGTGCTCTCCGCTTGTCCATTAGCTTGAGGGTGATAGGGGGCCGACTTCTTGTGTATTACCAAGAATTCTTGGAGTAGATTTTCAATCACTTCGTTCAGGAAGTGTGTGCCTCTATCACTTACAAGCTCTATAGGTAGCCCATATCTTGTGAATACATTCTCAAACAAGAATTTAGCAGTTGTTTGAGCGTCGTTCTTTGTTGTAGCCTTTACCTCTACCCACTTGGTGAGATAATCTGTTGCAACAATGATGTATTCCGCATGAGAACCTTTAGCTGGAGGATTAATAGGACCTACGAAGTCTATTCCCCACTTAGAGAATGCACGTCCACCCATCATAGGTTTCAGTGGCATCTCATCTTTGCGTATAGGATACTGAGTCCTCTGACAGATATCACACCGTTTCACATAGGTATGTGCATCCATGTGAAGGGTAGGCCACCAGAAGCCCGCAAATAGAATTGCCTTGATCACCCGATCCGGTCCAAAGTGTCCTCCTGCTACACCTTGGTGAGCAGTTTCTAAGATCTTAAGATACTCACTTTCGTGGACACATAGCCTCAGGTAACCATCTTTACCTCGCTTATATAGATTATCACCAATGAGTGAATAATCTTGGGCTTCTTGTTCTAAGCTTCTTTTCCTAGCTAGAGTCATGTCTGGAGGGAATGTGTTTGTCCTCAAGAATGATACTAGAGGTTCACTCCAATCTGGCACAATGGATACGTGATAGAGAGTGGCATGTTCCACAGGTGGTTTAGTGCAACAGATTGGGCATTCCTTGCACCACTTTTGGACATCAGCTTCCATAGTTGGCCAATGTACTCCGAGTCTCTTTAGGGTCTGTAAAGTTCGTTGCTTTGAGTAGTGTTGCTCTAATGCACCGACATGTGCTAATTGCAACCATTTAGGGTACTCATCCTCTTCTACGCAACAAGCCAAGATCCCTTGATCTGTGTGCTTGTACATGCTTCCTGCCATGATGTGGTACTTTTGGGCTTTTACAACCTCCCTATTCCGTGTGTTTATTACTGGATGGTTAGGCCCGTATGTCAATACTGGTACCAACGGCTTAGCCCACTGCGGCACCACTTCTAAATTGAACAAGTAAGCGTCAGGCAGATCATCTGGTACTCCTTGTGGGGCTTCTCCCGATGTGAGCCTAGAGAGATGATCTGCTCTTAAATGAGTCCTACCTTTTCTTACCACAACCTCAAAATCATATTCCATTAGCAAGAGAAACCATCTCACTAATCTTCCTGTATTGCATGGCTTGTTTACGAGGTACAACAATGCCTGATGGTCAGTAAAAAATTTAAACTTATTTGCAAGCAAATAGTGTCTAAATTTCTTGACTGCATATACCATGCCTAAGCCTTCTCTCTCTGTAGTGGTATAATTTCGTTCAGCTGCATTCAATTGTCTACTAGCGTAGGCAATTGGAAGATCCATATTACCTTCACCAGTAGGTTGTGCAAGTACACATCCAATAGCATAATTGGATGCATCCACGTGAACATGGAATGGCTTATTCCAATCTGGTGTGGTCAAGATTGGTGCTGAACATAACCTTCGTTTAAGCTCCTGGAAGGAATTCTCACACTCATCCGTCCACTCAAAGTTAGTCAAAAGCCCGTACATGGGCTTTGCAATGACAGAGTACATGTGTATAAATCGTCGGTAATAACCACAATGCCCCATGAAAGCTTGTACTTCCTTGACATTCTTTGGCCTAGGTAGCTCTGCTATGGCTCTCACTTTTTCTACATCGGTAGATATGCCATTCTTTGACACTATGTGTCCTAGAATCTTGCCTTGCCTGACCATAAAAACGCACTTTTCTGGGTTCAGGCAAACTTGATATTCCCTACATTTGTCAAAGATTTGTCTAAGTTCAGGGATATGGGTGTGTCTAATGTTGGAATGAGCACAAAGATCATCAACGTAGACTTCTAAACTCTTCCTCAGGAACTCCTTAAACACATGGCACATCAGCCTCTGGAAGGTAGCTGGTGCATTGGTAAGCCCAAATGGCATTACTCTAAAAGCAAAAATGCCCCATTCTGTGGCAAAGGCTGTCTTATGCTGATCCTCTGGAGCTATGGCTACTTGATTGTAGCCCGAAAATCCATCAAGGAAGCTGTACACTTCATTGCCTGCCACTCTTTCTAAGAGATGTTCTGTGATGGGAAGCGGATAGTTATCTCGAATTGTGGCTGCATTAACCTTTTTCAAGTTAATGCACACGCGCAGTTTGCCATTCTTCTTGGGCACCACTACAATGGGGGATACCCATTCAGTGTGCTCAATTTCATAGATAAATCCAGCTTCGACCAGTCTATCTATCTCTTCCTTGATCTTAGCAGCATAATTATCGTTATAAGTATAGGGCTTTTGCTTAGAAGGTTTAGCATCTGAGGTCATGGGAATAGTGTGTGAGCATATATCGGGGTCAACACCTTTCAAATCCCTGTAACTCCAAGCGAATACATCTCTGTATTCTCTTAGCAAGGCTATCAACGTATGCTCTTCTTCCTCTGTTAGGTCATGGCCTATGTACGTGCATCTCTCCTCTCCTTCTTCTAGGGCCACTACTATTTTCTTGGTGGTTTCTTTGTTATCATAGGCCTCTCCTGATTGTGCCTCTCGTTTAGGCATTCTTACCATGACTCTCCTGTCATCTATCTCATACTTCTTAAAATTTTCTGGGACCTCAAACAAAGATTCTTCCTCTTCTGGTGAGGCTTCTCTCTTCTTTCGTTTCTTTCCTTCTTCTTTCGGGGTCACATGTGTTGCTAATCTGACATCATTTGTAACCTCTCCATGCCTCTGGGGTTGAAATTCAACTTCATGGAAGTATTTTTCATCTGATGCAAAAGGTGGGTCCATAATAATTGACTCTAGATCGGAGTCACTTGCATCCTCAAATGCATCAGAGCTAGCTTCGCATTCTTCTAGAACTGCCTCTCCCATGATTGGCTCTATGGAGAAGACTGAAATGTCATAGCCATCCTCATCACAGTGAGGTGTCCATTGTTCTTCATTGATGGCTACATCCATTGTTGCTAAAATTTCTGCCCAACCGTGAGGTTCAAATTCTTCGTCTGGAAAAACTACAGGTGCATAGGCTGGGTTGTGGATTGATCTATGGGTTTCTTTCGCACCTACCTCTCTGGCTTTCTCCCTCTTCTCTTCTTCTACTGCTACCTTGCACATCCATAAGTGAGTGTCTTCATGCATCCACGAGGATCCAGACCCTATGGAATGCACCGATTCTGTATCATCTTTGGCTCTATGGATGGGATTCCATTGGATAGGAGGGACATCTCTATGAGAATAATCCTTGAGATTGACTTTGGTCGTAACACCCAAGTGTTGCAAATACAAGGAGTTGGTTCCCCAATCCTGTACCACTTGCAACTGTCGCATAAATGGTCGTCCCAAAATCATCTCGTAGGCATGATTTTTGCTGAAGTCGCATATGGCAAATGTATGCTCAAACTCGACACCACAAGTGGTGAGAGTTATTCCTTCTAGCAATCCTAGGGGTCTCTCTATGTGACCATCGGCCATCTGCAATTTCATTCTCGTTGGCCTGAGTGCCGGTTTGCCCCAACGCTTCCATAGGGAAGTGGTGGCAATTGCAACTCCTGCACCAGAGTCCAAAATTGCCTTGGTGGTGTACTCCTGGTAGGTGATGGGAAGATAGGTGTTCCCTTCTTCACCTTCACACATATCTCCTATCTTATCCAAGGGAATTTCTGGCACTGTCCTATGGGATCCTACCTGGGAACGAGGTTTGGCTATCTCTGGTACTTGTTTGGCTACATGTTTCCATAATTCAGGTCTAACCTTGAGTAGCTCTTTTAACTTGAGGTTACACTGCACGTTAGTGTTCTTCACTACCTCTGTGTTCCTAGGTATGACTGAATCTTCATTTCTTACCATGACTGTGGGTGCTCTCATACAGGTGGACTTAGCTTCCCATGGTCCTGTGAAATGAGGTAACTCTTGTATGGAATTAGATTCAAAGTCCAATCTCTCGTGAGATTGAGCACTCTCGTGTTCCCCGTATATAGATGGGATGTCTTGTGGGAATTGGTCGTGTGCATCATCCACAAGTTCAAAGGGAGGGGCGACTTCGCTTTCGTTATCCCATTTGTCTTCTTGAATCTCTCGTAGGAAGTCTGGTGCCAACCGATTCATAGAAGAAGAAGTGTCTGGCTCCGTAGAATTAGGCGCATAAGCAACTTGGGAAGGAGGGCTTATTCTATCGTCGGCTCTCTCCTCGTTCTCATAGATGGCTGGAGCACACGCTTCCTGGGGAGGGTTACTTATTCTATTACTTTTCCGAACAGGCTCATACGCTCCCTGAGAAGGAATGTAGGTGACCTGTGGAGGTACGCAAGCTTTCGAAGGAGGCTCATGTGCCTTTTGGGGAGGGAGATAAGCTTCTTGAGGAGGCACGTGGGCTTCCTGCAGAGGCTTGCTTATCCGTTCTCTTACCCTTTCCTTTCTTTGAGGGGCAGGTTCCTTTCCTGATTTTGCCATTAGCCTCTCTATTCTTTCTAAGGAGGGACAATTGTCTGGTTTAGTGGAATTGGTCACATAAACTTCCGATGGGGGATAGTTCATATTTTTGCTTGCTTTATCTTTTTCTTGATTTTTTTCTTCCTTGGCAGATCTTGCAATTATTCCCTCTAACTTCTCTAGGAGTCCATCCAAGTGTAATTGCGTCTTGGCTGAGCCCGAGTAATTGAAAAGGCGACTGGCTTCAAACATAGTCTGAGCCAATGCGACCATTTTCGCGCACAGCTTGGTTCTTTCTATCTCTAGGTCAGCTCTGGGATAGCACTTGTCATGATCCGTGACGTTTGGTCCTTCTTGGATTCTGGCCTGATATGCTTTAAGCATCATGTCTATGTCTTCAGGAGTGGGATCAGCTAATACTGACCCTGTTTGGGGTGGTGGGTGGGTTACGTGGGGTGTCTTAGAGGGTGGAGGGATGGAGGGTGATGGGGATGGTAGCGGTGTGAATGTGTGAGAGTGCGGTTGAGATGTGATCTCTATGATTTTAGCCTTGGTTTCTCGTAGACTTTCCTCAAGTTCACTCATCTTCTTTGCCCATTGCCTTTTCATGCGTTCGCGGCTATCTCTCCAAGCTCTTGTTCTTTTTTTATTTTGGCTCTCAGTATCGCTAGTGTCTGGGCTCTTTTCCTTGCCTACCCCTTGGCTTTGCTGCAATGCCTGAGCTCTAGTCACTACCTGTACTGGTGCAGTGGAAGTCACACTCCCTGAGGAGTCTACTACTAACCCAATGACGTTAATAGGAGTGATTTTTGGCATATTATTAGGATTTTTAGGGCAATCTCGTAAGAGATGCTCCTTCCCACACTCTTGGCAATAACCTTGGATCGTTACTGACTGGGGTTGTGTAGGTGGAGGCAAGGGACAATCACGAATGAAATGATCACCCTGACATCGGTAGCATGGTCCTCTAGGGAATGGGTGTCTTACCTGCCTAGGTTGGGGTCTAGGGTTGGGGTTTGCATACATGACGTTCGTGTAATCTGATTCCCAGCTAGTTTCTTGTGGCTCTTCACTATAGTAAGACTCACCATGTTCAGGAGACTGCATGTAGTAAGCCTGGGGACTATCAACATGTGTAGAATCGAAGCTATGGTCACTGGGATCACTCTCTGAAAGCAATGGTGTTACGGGGACTATAGCTCTATTCAGGTTTTCCTCTGCAGCTGCGTACTTAACAGGGATCGCGTTGGAGGGAGCTGGAGGTTGTTGGGCTAACACAGGCTGAGGCCTTTGTTGGGCTTGGTATTGTGGTTGGTAGGTTTGTTGAGGCCTGGCATACTGTTGTGGGTGGTATTGGTTCGGGTATCGGCCTTGTTGGGGGTATGTCTGAGGGTAGGTTTGCCTAACCGCTTGCTTATTGTATGGGAAGTCTTGCGCGGTGTGATTGGTGTACCTTCGTTCTATGGTGCAGTACTGGCTACTAGGATTAACTTGGGGTTGAGCCATAACGGGACAGACATTCGCCATGTGGTCACCCCCACAAGTATAGCATCTTTTGACTGGGGCGAATCTTGGAATTTGTTTACTAGAGACGCCTAATTTTTGAGCTACTTTTTCCGCAAGTTCCTCGATTGATGTGGATTGCGTGGAAGAGATGTTAGAGGCACTATCCAAATCTTTGTATATCTTGGAAAGCTCTAACTCCTCCCCTAGGTTGTCCTCAATGTCAATACACATGCGTACACATTCTTCTATGGTCCTAGGGTCCTTCAAGTACACATAGGATCTCAATTTTGTACTCAGCAATCCATCAAGGAATAAGGCTACTTGTTTGGCAGGTGTGGGTAGCTCTGAAACAGGGCACCTTTCAAGATATTGTCTAAATCTTCTTCCTGCCAATCTTACAGTCTCTTGGGGAGTTTGTTTGAAGCTGTGAATCAATGAGGAGGTATTGTGCCTTATGCCACTCTTAGAGAACTCTACAATGAAAGCCTCTAGGAGTTGGTCTATACACCTGAATTGTCGCTCATCCAATGGCTGAAACCATGTAAGTGCTGTGTTCCTAAGGGTTAGACCGAAGGCATTGTATTGCGTGAATAGATCCTCCACTTGTTCAGCTCTCAAGACTTGCTTGAACTCCGCCACATGATCATAGGGATCTCCTGTGCCATCAAAGTAATTCTTCATGGACTTAACTAGTTGGGTCGGTCTCAAAGTTCTTGTGTGCTCTCTAGGTCTCGGCAGGGGGAATCCATCCACGTTTCTTTGGTTCCTGGGAGCTCTAAGTATCTCCGGTTCTACTCTATTCGTCTCCGTCCTCGTTCTTTCTCTGCCCACTGGGTTGGCAAAGCTTACTTCTGGTCTATCTCTACTTCTGTCTCTTTGAGTTCCATGAGCTTGGGATGTTCCAGCTCTAGGGTGACCGTAGGATACATTCGATCTTGGTTGGGGGAAAATGAATTCACCCTTCCAAGTGTAAGCATGCCTATCCTTTTCTGTCACCACAAAGATCCTCTCCGAAGTGTGATCTAAGTAGGTCACTCTACCTGGGCTATCCGGATCCTTAAACTCATAGATCATGATAGTTTCTATATCAGTTGGCTGATTAGATTTGTACCTCCAGAAGGCTTCGTCAGTTTCTCGGTTGAGGAGCATCTCTATGCTCTTGTTGTCTTGGGGAACCCGCTCAGGTGTGATAATCCTAGTGAGAATAGATTTGCCTCGGGGTGTTCTAGGTTCTACTCCCATATTTCCTTGTTCCAAGTCACCTAAGTCCGCTTCTGAGATTACATTTCCAAATTCATCTGTCCTATCTGGGTGACTGGTGACTACGTATATGGTCCCTTCTTTGTCTAGGTATGCACCATTTTCAAACTTGACAGCTGGGTGCTCTAGTCCTATGGATTGGTCAGGGTTTTTAATCTGGACCACGGATCTTCCTAGGCCATCCTCATAGATGCTAGCACCTAATCGGTTGGTCCTAAGGTATTCCAACTGTGTTTTGTAAGGGCCTTCTACCCTGTACAAGTATGGCACACCTGAACTCTCCGTAGGTCTGTCTATGCCTTGAGACATCTCTGACTCACTGGTCTCAGAGCTAGGGTAGTACGAGTGGTGGCTAAACTGCTGGGCCCAAGACCTAGCAGTGTGGTTAACACTAGCCTCTGAGGATCTAAGGCTTTGTCTCTCCCTTACTAGATGTCGTCCTGATCTAAGGTTCATATGCCTATCTAAGTAGCACAGTTCTTTGCCCAGAGTACAACCTCGTTGCTGGTTACTTTAGATTAGTCGCTTGGTTCTTTTTAGTTATTTTATCGTGTTTAAGGTCTTGTCTGATATCACGTCGTCAGGAATATTTGAATGTTGTTTCGCACTTACGGTTGATCGTTCCACGTTAAGTTCTTTTCCCTTTAAAATTCTCGACAGTACAAGGATTATGCCCTTAGCTTGAGCTTGAAAGTTTAGGTATGCTTCAACTTGATCGTTGCCTATCGTCGCCCTAACTTACTCCTGCTTCTGATCGTTCTTAGCCTAAGCTAGGAATTGACGAAGAGGAGATGAGAGTATTCCGACCTTTCTTGCTGAACCTTGCTCTTTAGTGCTCGAGAAGTTGATTCTCAAGCTTGCACAAAACCCTTGCTTGGACGCTCTCAATTGCTTCTCAATAGACCTGCATCAATCCCAAGATTAGCTCCAAGTTGACCTTTCAATTGACAGACAATTTATTTCAGACACTTTTTTAATGACCCTTGTTCCCCCTTTTGTATTGCTAAAAATTTCCTCTAGAGCTCCCTTGGTGTTTCTACCCCTCAGTGTGTCAACTTCCAAATATCCTATCTGAAAATCAATGCGTTATTCTTATAAAAAACAGTTGAGGGCGTGTAGTATATGCCAAGAGCTTTCCGACAAGCCCTAGAGCTCAAAAAATGGATTTCGTATGAGAAAGTTATGACCGTTCAGGGTTTAGGGGGTTAACTAGACAACAGAACCTTTCAGGGGTTTTAATGCATTTTTCTAAGGCCTTGGTAAGTGTAGGAGTATTTGAGAGTGCAAATATGCCCAAAATTTAGCCTAAATTTCCCAAAAATTTACCCCTAAATTTTGCCGAATATGTCTGTCTGTCGCGATAGACGGTGTCTGTCGCGATAGACACAAACTATCGTGGGGGCTGTCTGTCGCGATAGACGGTGTCTGTCGCGATAGACGGTGTCTATCGTGGGTCTCTGTCTGTCGCGATAGACGGGTGTCTGTCGCGATAGACGGGCGTCTGTCGCGATAGACGGTGTCTGTCGCGATAGATGGGTGTCTGTCGCGATAGACGGTGTCTATCGTGGGTCTCTGTCTGTCGCGATAGACGGTGTCTATCGTGGGTCTCTGTCTGTCGCGATAGACGGTGTCTGTCGCGATAGACGGTGTCTGTCGCGATAGACGGTGTCTATCGTGGGTCTCTGTCTGTCGCGATAGACGGTGTCTGTCGCGATAGACGGTGTCTGTCGCGATAGACAGTGTCTGTCGTGGAATTTCGGTCTGTCGCGATAGACGGTGTCTGTCGCGATAGACGGTGTTTGTCGCGATAGACGGTGTCTGTCGCGATAGACGGTGTCTGTCGCGATAGACTGAAAAAACGCAATTTTTTTAGAAACTTCTAATGATTTAGAGTGCCCTAATGGTGTAGGTTATCGTGCCAAACACGCATTCACAAAATGTTAACTTTTTCTGTCTGTCGCGACAGACAGAGGTCGTCGCCTCGGGACCTGTGCAGAGTCTGTCGTACCTGCGCACACTGCTGGAGAAGGTGGTACAGCAAGTTCCTGCAACAAGAGCTCAAAAACACACCAAAAACAGATAGCATGCAAGCTCTCTCTCTCGCGCTCTCTCACAATGAAATGAGGGAAATGACGTGGGGAGTGTAATATGACCAAAAAACTGAAATTTTTTTTGTGGAGATGGAGATGGAGGTGGGAGATGGTGGAGATGATGATGGTGATGATGGTGATGTGAAAGTAAGGAAAAAAATGAAAAAACAAAGAGAAGGAAGGATATTACCTATAACTCCAATGTCTCAACTCGACGTCTTACCATCACACGCTCGTCCTCGAAGCTCTCTCCCCGGCAACGGCGCCAAATTTGGTGTCACTCTAGCACAATGGTGAGTACCAACGTGAGAAGATCCACCTCATAATTGTCAATCCGTGGAGACGTGAGGACTAGTATGAAGACTATGAGCAAGTGAAGGCACAAGTGCGTGAGTGAGAAGCACATAAGCATGCACACACATACACACACACGCGCATACAAGGCAAGAACAAGGAGAGGAACAATGGAGTGATTTGTATTAATCAAAAGGTCTCTTACATGAGCTCAATTCACAAACAATCTACCTCCAAAAATGAGCTCTCTAGCTCTTTTTATAGTTTTCTAACTAGCTTTGGTCTTGTCCAGACCTAGTGTCTGGCCTAGTTAAAAATTAGGTTCTAGAGTCTATTTGAGGGCTCAAATAGGGTCTAAAAATTATGAAAATTGATATGTCGCTAGTTCTAATACTCCTCAAGCTCGAGGACTCCTCGGCTTGCACAAAATGGAGTCTATTCTACCAAAAACGGGATTTACAATGTTTGTGTAGTGATTAAAATCACTTGAGTTGTACAGAATTCATGGAAAAAAAATGATTTGGCCTTGTTGCCGTATTGTGCATGACTCCTCTGTTGCTTTGTATGCCAACAAGTTGGTTCCCCAATCCTGTACTATTTGCAATTGTCGTAGGAAGGGTCTTCCTAGGATCATCTCGTAAACATTATTCTTCTCAAAGTCACATATAGCAAACGTATGTTCAAACTCTACACCACAAGTGGTTAGAGTTATCCCTTCAAGCAATCCGAGAGGTCTTTCAAAATGACCATCTTCCATTTGAAGCTTCATTCTCGTTGGTCTTAAGGTGGGTTTGCCCCATCGCTTCCATAGGGAGGTGGTCGCAATAGCAACACCGGCACCCGAATCCACAATTGCTTTGGTTGTGTAACCTTGATAGGTGATCGGAAGATAAGTGTTACCTTCTTCACCTTCGCTCATGTCTCCTATCTTGTCGAGAGGTATCCCTGGTACTTTTTGTTTAGAGCCTACTTTTGGTGTATTGGATTCAAGTTCTGGGACCTGATTTTTCACATGATTCCAGAGCTCCGGTTTTGCCTTGAGGAGTTCCTCTACAGTGAGGTGACACTGAACCTTAGTGTTCTTCACAACATCAGTGTTCCTGGGAATCACTGAGTCTTCATTTCTTACCAATATCGTGGGCGCTCTGATCTGGAGAGATTCAGATTCCCATGGGCCTGTGAAATGAGGCAACTCTTGTAAAGAATTAGATTCAAAATCTAATCCCTCATCCTCTTGTTGCTCTGCTTGATCCCCATAGATGGAGGGAATGTCTTGGGGAAATTGATCACGAAGATCATCAATCTCAGGAATAGGAGGGGAATCACCCTTCTCCTTGGCCCATTTCTCTTCTTGTATTTCCCGCAAGAACTCTTGAGAGTACTGTTGAATTGAAGGAGGTACTCCAGCATCCGTGGAATTAGGGACATAAGCTCCCTTAGGTGGTGAGCTTTCTCTTTCAACAACTGGTTGAGCCTGTGGAGGTAAAGAAACTTGTGATTTGTTTACCAACTGCTCTAATCTTTCCAGTAAGCCTTGGAAATGCAAATCCGGCTTGACAGAGTTTGTCTGATTGAACTTTTGACTAGTCTCAAGTATAGCTTGAGCTTGTTCTACCATTTTCATGCACATTTTCATCCGTTCAATCTCTAAATCTGCTCTAGGGTAACTTTTGTCTAGGTTTGCAGCTGTTGGCCCTTCTTGAAGTCGAGCCTGGTAGGCTTTGAACATCATGTCCAAGCCTTCAGAAGTGGGGTCAGCTAATACTGATCCTACTCGGGGTGGTGGGTGGGTTACGAGGGGTGTATTAGAGGGTGGAGAAATAGAGGGTGTTGGGGATGGTAGTGGTGGAAGTGTGTGGGAGTGCGGTTGAGATGTGATCTCTGAGATTTTTGCCTTGGTTTCTCTCACGCTTTCTTCAAGTTCGTTTATCTTTTTTGCCCATTGCCTCTTCATTCTTTCACGACTATCCTTCCAGGCGCTAGTTCTCTTTTTGGGTATGCTCTCTGTTTCACTCACCTCGAAGCTCTTTTCGGGACCAACACCTTGGTGTTGTTGAAGTGCCTGGGCTCTTGTGATCACCTGCACAGGTGCAGTGGAAGTCACACTCCCTGTGGAGTCTACAACTAACCCAACAACATTGATAGGAGTGATTTTAGGCATGTTATTAGGGTTCTTCGGACAATCTCGTAGGAGATGCTCTTTCCCGCAATCTTGACAGAAGCCTTGAATGGTTACTGGTTGAGGCTGTGTAGGGGTAGGCAGTGGACAATCACGTATAAGGTGATCTCCCTGACATCTGAAGCATGGTCCTCTAGGAACTGGAGGTCGTACTTGTCTAGGTTGAGGTTTAGGGTTGGGGTTTGTGTACATAACATTAGAATACTCAGGTTCCCCACTATTTTCACTTGGGTCCTCATAATAGTATGACTCGTTATGCTCGGGTGACTGCATGTAGTAAGCCTGTGGGCTATCAATATGTGTGGAGTCGAAGCTATGGTCACTGGGATCACTGTCTGATAGCAATGGGGTGACTGGGACTATGGCTCTATTTGGATTTTCTTCAGTAGATGCATATTTCACTGGGATCACATTGGTTGGAGCAGGGGGTTGCTGCACTATGACTGGTTGAGGTCTGTGCTGCCCTTGATAAGGTGGCTGATAAGTTTGCTGTGGTCTGTTGTATTGTGGTGATGGGTACTGATTCTGGTATCTACCATGTTGTGGATATGGCTGAGGATAATTTTGCCTAACAGTTTGTTTGTTATATGGGCAGTCTTGTGCCGTGTGATTGGTGTACCTGCGCTCTATGGTGCAGTACTGGCTACTAGGATTCGCCTGAGGTTGGGCCATAATGGGACATACACTTGCCATATGTTCACCGCCACAATTGTAACACCGCTTAACTGGGGCAAATCTCGGAATTTGCTTGCTAGAGACACCTAGTTTTTGGGCTACCTTCTCTGCAAGTTCCTCGATGGATGTGAGTTGACCAGATGCCATGTTACTAGAGCTATCAGAATCCTTATAGATTTTTGATAGTTCTAATTCCTCACCTAGATTGTCCTCAATGTCTATGCACATGCGCACGCACTCCTCTATCGTTCTAGGGTCCTTCAGGTACACATATGACCTGAGCTTAGTGCTCAACAATCCGTCTAGGAACAAGGCCACTTGTTTGGCTGGTGTGGGTAACTCCGGCATAGGGCATCTCTCCAGGTACTGTCTAAATCTTCTTCCAGCTAGTCTGACCGTCTCTTGAGGTGTTTGTTTGAAGCTATGAATTAGTGAGGAGGTGTTATGCCTGATTCCACTCTTAGAAAACTCAACAATAAATGCCTCTAAGAGTTGGTCTATGTTTCTGAAATGTCTCTCATTCAGTGGTTGGAACCACGTAAGGGCAATGTTCCTAAGGGTTAGACCGAAAGCATTATATTGTGTGAATAGGTCCTCCACCTGTTCAGCTTTCAACACTTGTCAAAATTCTGCCACATGGTCATAAGGGTCTCCCGTGCCATCGAAATAATTCTTCATGGACTTCACCAGTTGAGTTGGTCGCAGGGTCCTAGTGTGTTCTCTCGGCCTTGGCAAGGGAAAATCATCAATGTCCCTGTGATTCCATGGGGTTCTATGTCTCTCAGGTTCCACTCTATTCCTTTCTGTTCCCGTTCTTTCTCTTCCCGGGGAGTTGGCGAAACTTACCTCAGGTTTGTCTCTACTTCTATCTCTCTGAGCCCCATGAGCTTGGGAGGTCCCAGCTCCTTGGTGACCAAAGGACACAGTAGACCTTGGTTGGGAAAAAACAAATTCTCCCTTCCATGTGTAGGCATGTCTGCCAAGCTCAGTGACCACGAAGATTCTCTCTGATGCATTGTCTAGGTAGGTTACTTGACCCGGGCTATCTGGGTCTTTAAACTCATAGATTGTGAGGGCACTCACTTCCTGAGATTGAGGAGATTTATATCTCCAAAAAACCTCATCGGTTTCTCGGTTTAAAAGCAGATCTATGCTTTTATTATCCTGTGGAATCCACTCTGGAGTCATGATTCTGGTCAAGACAGATTTACCACGGGGAGTTCTTGGCTCTCTCTCTAAGTTCCCTTGCTCTATATCACCCATGTCGGTCTCCGCAATCACATTTCCAAACTCATCAGTTCTATCAGGGAGAGTGGTGACTACATATATAGTCCCCTCTTTATCTAGGTATGCTCCATTCTCAAACTTGACTACCGAGTGGGCTAATCCATGGGGTTGATCGGAGTTCTTAATCTGGACCACCGATCTTCTCAGTCCGTCTTCGTAGATGCGAGCACCTAGACGATTCGTCCTGATGTATTCCAGCTGAGTCTTGTAAGGTCCCTCTGGCTTTTCTAGATAAGCCACCCCTGAACTACCTACTGGTCTCTCCATGTGATAGGACATCTCAGAATCACTTGTTTCTGATCTGGGAAGGTATGGATAATCACTCAACTGCTGGGCCCAAGACCTGGCAGTGTGATTGACACTAGCTTCAGAAGATCTGAGGCTCTGTCTGTCTCGGCCTAAGTGTCTGCCTGATCTAAGGTTCATAAGCCTGATTTATTTATCCCCTAGAACCCAAGCACACTCTCGTTGCAGGTTGATTTTGCACCAATCACTTTGTTCTTTTTAGTTGAATATTATGTTTATGGTCTTGTCTGAAATTGCGTCGTCAGGAGTACTCAAGTGAATTTCCGCACTTGATAAGTGATCGGTTCCCGTTTACCTTTTGTCCTTTAGGGTTTTCGCACTTAAGACCTATTTACTTCCTGCACTTGGTTGGTTAATACTCTTGGACTTGATTCGTGCCTAACGTTGCCCTAATTAATTACCACACCTAAGTCGTACTTAGCCTAGGCTAGGAATTGACAAAGGAGGGTTGAGAGATCTTCCAACCTCAATTAGCTGGTTGACCAGACTGCTACACAAGCCCAGGAAGACTTCTCCCAAGCTTGGTACTCACCCTTGCTAGCTTGCTTTGGATTGCCTTGAGCGCACACAAAGTTCCTGCAAAAGCTCACCCGTTAGTATAGCTCTATTGCCACAAGTAATTGAAAGACACACTTCAATAATTTTAGCCCCCTTGGAGTAGTTCACTGTACCCCCTGAATCTGAGAACCACTTAGTTCCACCTAAAGGTCAACTTAAAAATGCATGTTCTAAAACTCCGCATATGATTCTTACAAAAACCAGTCGAGGTCCACGTAGGATTCTCAACGAGCTTTCCAACGAGACCAAAATCTCATCAATCGGAGTTCGTATGGTCAAGTTATGACCATTCAGGCACTATAGGGTCAAAACAGGCTCTCAGGGTTCAGGAGATCCCTCTCTGGTTTCTAGGTCTTTTGCCCACTTCCAAGGTTCTAAAGTTATACCAAGGTGCCTAAAATTAAGCTCAACTACCCTTCAATTCACTCAAAATTAACCCTAACTTTTCATGCGTTAAAGGCCGTGTATCGCGATAGGTCGGGTCGAGGTGTCGCGATAGCTCGTGAAGTGTCGCGATAGGTCGGGGTGTCGCGATAGCTCGTGAGGTGTCGCGATAGGTCGTGAGGTGTCGCGATAGGTCGGGGTGTCGCGATAGGTCGGGGTGTCGCGATAGGTCGGGGTGTCGCGATAGCTCGTGAGGTGTCGCGATAGGTCGTGAGGTGTCGTGATAGGTCGTGAAGTGTCGCGATAGGTCGAAGTGTCGCGATAGGTCGTGAGGTGTCGCGATAGGTCGGGGTGTCGCGATAGGTCGGGGTGTCGCGATAGCTCGTGAGGTGTCGCGATAGCTCGTGAGGTGTCGCGATAGGTCGTGAAGTGTCGCGATAGGTCGAAGTGTCGCGATAGGTCGTGAGGTGTCGCGATAGCTCGTGAGGTGTCGCGATAGGTCGTGAGGTGTCGCGATAGGTCGGGGTGTCGCGATAGGTCGGGGTGTCGCGATAGGTCGGGGTGTCGCGATAGCTCGTGAGGTGTCGCGATAGCTCGTGAGGTGTCGCGATAGGTCGTGAAGTGTCGCGATAGGTCGAAGTGTCGCGATAGGTCGTGAGGTGTCGCGATACCTCGAGGTGTCGCGATAGCTCGGGATATGGTGAATTTTTCTGTTCTATCTAGTGATCCTGGGAGCTCTAGGCCTGCGCAGTGTCGTGGTGCACTCAGAATCGTGATTGGGTGAAATTTTCGGAGTGTCGCGATAGCTCGAGCTCAACGCCTCGGGGACTGTGCAGACAATTTCTGTACCTGCTGAGCTTGCTGGAGATGATGATGGAGCTGCCACTTGCACGAAACATGCAAAAAACACACAAAGACAAGCACACACACTCGCTCTCTCTCAAACTCGGACACAACAAATGAGGGAATGATAAGGAAGAGGGAATATGTAGTGGAGAAAGAGGTGGAGGTGGAGATGGAGATGGAGGTGAAGATGAAGATGAAGATGGAGAAAAATCAGAAATTTACCTACTACTTACCATTCCAACGCGTCCTCTCTACGTCTTACCATCACACGCTCGTCCTCAAAGCTCGATCCCCGGCAACGGCGCCAAAATTTGGTGTAGCTCAGCGATGAGTAGCACCTCCTTTAATGTCAATCCGGGGAGACGTGAGGATGGTATGAAGACCACGAGCAAGTGGAAGCACAAGTGCATGAGTGAGAAGCACACAAGCATGCACACACATAC
Source organism: Ceratopteris richardii (assembly GCA_020310875.1). NCBI lineage: Eukaryota > Viridiplantae > Streptophyta > Polypodiopsida > Polypodiales > Pteridaceae > Ceratopteris > Ceratopteris richardii. Next base: position 114,882,180 of record CM035420.1, read on the forward strand.
ACGCACACGCGCACACACGGCAAGAACAAAGAGAGTAAGACAATGGAATCACTTCTATTGCAACCAAGTTCTCATACAAGCTCAAACTACAAGAAGCTACCCAAAAATGAGCTCTCTAGCTCTATTTATAGTTTTTGACTAGCTTTGGCCCTGTCCAGACCTAGTGTCCGGCCTAGTTAAAAATTAGGTTCCAGGGCTTATTTGAGGGCCCAAACGAGATCTAAAAATTATGAAAATTGACAGGCAACTACTTCTAAGGCTCCCCAAGCTCGAGGACTCCTCGGCTTGTACAAAATGGAGCTACAAAAAGGTGAAATAATATTTACAAGGGTTTGTAGTGATGAGAATCATTAAAATGATGTGAGGGTTTTGAAAAAAATAAAGGGTTGCCTCAGTGCTAGATTTGCATGCGTGTCCGTACTTGCTTCTTCCCGTATACTGTCAACAAGCTCCATCCACATATAACATTAGAGGTGGATCATTATGGCCTCCATGAACTGCTAGCCATATGCATAAACTTTTGACCTTGATAAAAGGATGCCAAATTCATGGGAACCTAAGTATCAACTTCAATTTTTCTAAGGAAAACTCCAACATCTATCATGTTTATAGTAGAACTTGTACACTCGATGAAACATCGGGACCTTACTTTCATTAAAAGACCCCTTCCAAATATAGCCCTCGTTGTACAAGTACTTATTTTTTAGATGCTCGATCCATTAGGCTCTTAAGAAGAGTCCAAGTTTCATATTATAACCTACGCTTTAGTCCACAATGTTTTAGATCTATGCTTTTTTAAAAGATTGAGTCTTACATCTAATCACCTCGGAATTAGCTTGAATTAGTGCCCATGGTAATCACCTCGGAATTAGCTTGAATTAGTGCCCATGGGATCCTTCATATCCCACAAACCAGAGGTAAGGGCCTTATATACAGAGGTAAGGGCCTTACATGACTAGGATTATAGAGCCCAAATGCCCATTACGATAGAGGTCGGGAAGCGATGGTTCTAATTCCCAAGACAACTATTGATTTAGATGGTCGTGAAGGTTAAAAAAGACCACTTAACCTGGAGACTGTAATGTATGGTGCCCGAGGCCGAAGTCCACAAGTCCAAAGGCCGACTTTCCATCCTATCGAATAGGTTAGGAAATGGCCATAGCGTAGCTCAGAGGGATTGAACCCCCTCTGCCATCTCGGGGCATTTGACTTATCCACAACATCGAACATGCTTGGACTCTATAGTTTAGCTCTAGTCATATTGTTATGTCTAAGTGTACTTGATGTATGTAGTGGAAAGGCATATGGAGTTGCTTGGCCTAGCTCAAGGCCACCTCATTTGTTGCATGATTCTTAAAACTTTTGGAGGCATGCAAGAAATTCTTTATGAGGACTTTCTTTGAGTGGGGTCAGTTTTAGAGGAAAAAGTGGAGACACTTTGACTGAGCTGCCGATGTGTGGTTCCAACTTCCCACCCGTTTGGATTTGTGGTACATGTTTCGGAGCCAAGCTGGAAACCATTTTTTATGTTAGTTGATGGTTTTTGGCGAAAGCTTTCTAATGCAAAACCTTGTTATTGGGGCTTTTTCGCTAAAAGCAGTCTGTTACGGGCATTCGTCCCACGTGGAAGGATCTGCTGTCTAAAGGGCTGCAGAGCAGACCCCACGTGGAGACGGCAAAAGACGTGTCAAAAACAGTCAATAAGCAGGCTGAGAAGCGTGGATCAGTGAAGTTGCCTGATTTGGCAGAACCCGAAAGCATGGGGTCTTGCATTCTTGCTCGCAACAGGAGTTTTTTCACTTCTCCTAGGTTTTGATGTCTGTCTTCATTTGTTTCTCATCGAAGTAGGGCTCATACCTATTTTCAACAGACGTGCAGACGGAGCGATCGCAATCATACACATTTGTAGATTCCTCCGTATACGCTTCCTTCTCTTTCCGCTTACGTCCTCAGTTGCTTCCTTGCTTGATTTTAGCGGCAAATTTCGTGTCTTCCACTTCAAGAACGTTTATTCTGTGCTGATCATGAAGGATCGAGCACGTTTAGGCTTAACAACATCTTCTTAATATATTCAAGTACTGTAAGATAGGATCAATTAGTTTTGAAAATGGAATTCGTCAGAGAACCTCTTGTCCGTACGGATTTTGAGGTTGTGAACGCGTTAAGAGACTGGTGGGAGAATGATTCCAGGACTTGGCAGGACTGCGTCTTCTATACACTGTGTGCTGCATATTCTCTTGTTGCAGCGTTTGCACTGGTAAGATCTCTACCTTGTTTCCAAGTGCATTACTTTCCAGTAAAGTTAAAAGCGGCGTGGTGACTTCGATTTCATTCGTGTCCTTTACAAAGTTGATTACATTATTAGCATAAGAAATTTTTTGACCATTATCCTACAGATGGCAACAGCATAACCGCGTAATTAGTCGAATAATTCCTTTATTTCTGGGAGACGTGAATTTCCCCTGCGGTGACATGCTCCCCTACATGATATATTCCACCTTCAAACAGAGGAAAACACTTAATGAATTTGTACAAAATCCAAGATGAGTAAGTAGGGGGTTATGACACCTTTATTGCAATATACATAAGCATGGCACGTTTATTGCAAGTAGGAAATTATGACACTTTTGCAATATGAACTCCAATTTTGCATTTATGATATGGCTATGGTGACTAGAATGTGTGGTATTCCATTCCAACATCTGAACCCACCTGAGATAATTTGTTATATTACCAATATCATAAGTTCTGTAATTCTATCATGTATGCATATTTTCAAGTTGGATGGTGAAAGTCTAGAATATTGAACGAGTATATATGAAGGTTTTATTTGATTTCTTGAAATGAAATCCATCTTTAGAGATAGATGTGTGTGTTTCTATGTGTCTTTACATATGAAACATGCATGTATATGTTTGTATTCGTACACGTTTGTATGTATGCTTAGAGTGATATATAGATGGATAATCAGAGAGAAAGAAATGAATGATTTTTTTTTTTTTGGATACTAATATGGCCTATGGGATTGACAAAATCTAAATCATTGTGGATGTAATACAATGTTTGAGCCAAATAAAAGAAAAGAGAGTTCTAAAGGGGATAAACACAAGATGCTCGTGGATCTAATACAATGTTTGGTTAAAGCCAAAAAAAGAATAAAGAGGGATACATAAATGGAAGCTCCAGGCTTGTAATAAGAAGTTTTGATTGCGTAGAAACATTTGAAAGCAAGACTCTTAATGGAGAGCATGTCTTGTGTACTTGATATTAAAATTATGAAATAATACGTAGAGTTAATACATATCAACCTAATTAAGTGCAATCATGAGTATATGCAATCGTGCGAGTAGAGGCACATTTATGTCCATAGAAGGTTTCTATTTATTATCACACACCGGATGCGCGAAAGGATGTGTAGAAGGTCAACATTGACAATATTGACATAGAAAAGATGTGCGAAATGTCTAATATCTTACAAGGAGTTGGACCTTTACATCGTGCTATATTAGGAGTCAATCGAGCCCAAATACTTGACTCATTTTTAGAGACGTGCATGACCACAACTAGTCTTATGTCAATCTTATGCCTCGACTTCAAGGGTCTCTACTAATTATTCCCCTCGTGGTAGTGAGATCATGATACAAAGATGAGGATGCATCAAAGATCTCATGAGATAAATGATTCAACCTTTGATGATTAACCCTCAAGTTTAGATTGATTTTTATATGTATATTTATTTGGATATGACGCATGGGTCTAATACTCTTAGTGATCACCAAAATTATGTATAACATTTCGATGATTTGTATTTTGATGATGATTGATCAAATGGGTGATGGACCATGTCACGTGTATTTAGTATTGTCACTTATGATCTATATTATATGGTGGTGTGATGACCCATGGTATATGATTTTAGATTGATTGACTCTTAAGATGATTCGATCTATGCCGTGTATTGAAATTTGAATGTTGAATTTATTAATTTGAATTTATGAATGCGAGTTTTGATTTTGAAATGTGATCTATCATCTAATATAGATGTGATCTAACGTGAAATACAAGTCAACCATCGATGACCTATATGTGATATGTTTAAATGTTGATATATATTGTTTTTGAGTGGTTTTTGATGATAAATAGGCATTAATAGGAGGATTTGTACACTTAAGATACTTAAAATTATTGGGGGGTGTGTAAAAGTGTAAGAGACATACAAGAAGCACCCACAAGGAGCAAAAATGTAGCAAGACACACGGAGAAGACAAATAGCTTGAACTCTGTTGATGATGAACAAAACTTCAGTAAGAGCTTAATAATATCCCTAAGTACAAAGTACCACCAAATATGAGTGTATAGTATGTGGTAACATGGGAAAAAACCTCTAGTAAGCACTAGAGTAAAAAGTGCCCATGTATAGGGAACAAGGTTTACATCAAAGCTAATCAAAGAAACATACGGATTGTTGGAATAGCTCTTTCTATTATGATGGACATAACTTCAGTAAGAGCTGAATAATATCCCTAAGTACAAAGTGCAACCACATATGAGTGTATCATGTACGTGGTAACATGGGGAAAAACCCTCTAGCGAGCACTAGAATAGAAGGTGCCCATGTATGGGGAAAAAGGTTCACATGAAAGCTACTCGAGGAACACATAAGTATAACAACCCCCTAAAGCGAATGATGTGAACACATACAAGGAGTGATAGATCAGCCGCCACTAGGCAATAAACCTAAAGCTTTGCGAAAAGCTTCAAAATTTTCTCACTGAAGAGCTTTGGTGAATATGTTTGCCACATTTTGTGTAGGCACGCCGCACATATACCAAATCAATCTCTCTTGCACGAAAGCACTCTCACATAGTGATACCTCAATATGTTTGGTCTGTGTAGGAAACATTGTATTTCGTGCAAAAGCCAAGGCACTCTGACTCTCAGAGAATATGAAGCAACATCAATCTCCATGCAAAGATCCATCAATAGACGTCTAAGCCATATACACTTTATTGTTGCTGTGAAAACTTGTGATGCTGTACTCAGCTTCAGAACTCTATGTCCTCACTCAATCTCCATGCAAAGATCCATCAATAGGCATCTAAGCCATATACACTCCACTGATGCTGAGAAAACTTCCTTGTGATGCGGTACTCAGCTTCAAAACTCTATGTGGTCACTATAGGTTGAATCTTGCTCAACCAAGATATGCATGAGTCTCCAAGGAAAAAGCAATTACCACGAGTGGACATGCGAGTATCATAAGAACGAGTCCAATCACTCTCTGTAAAATCAATGCAAGCATGACTGAATATCTTTTCCATAAAAGGGACCTAAACTCAAAGTGCTTTTGAGATATCTAAACATATGTTTCACCTCTTTCCAATGCTGAGTGCTAGGTTTATGCATGCATCGATTATCTTTTCCATAAAAGAGACCTAAACTCAAAGTGCTTTTGAGATATCCAAACATATGTTTCACCTCTTGCCAATGCTTAGTGCTAGGTTTATGCATGCATCGATTCAATTGGAAAATTGCATACTGTATATTTGGCCTTGTGTTGCATGCATATATAAGATATCCCACCGCTTTCTGATAAAGAGAAGTGTCAAATGCACCAGTAGAATCCTGAACTGAGAACCTAAATCTTGTTTCCATTGGTTTGGAAATTGGCTTGCAAACCTCAAAGTCAAAACACTGAAGTAGTTTTTGAATGTACTTTGCTTGATGCATAACATTTCCCCCCTCAATGGATACAAATTGGATGCCAAGATAGTAGCTCAAAAGACCAAGATCAATGGTATTAAAAGTATGTTGTAAATAAGTCACAAGGATGTCAAGTTTTGCATCACATGGATCAGTCAAGAGTATATCATCAACATAAGGAACAAGCACTGTAAGATCATCCCCATCTTTGGGTACGTAGAGTGTGCATTCATGGGACTGCATGTGAAGCCAAGAGCAATCAAGTGCTTATGGATTGTCATACCATGCATGTGGAGCTTGCTTGAGACGCTTTATGCAAGCGATAAACCACATGCTTGTTCCCTTTCACGACAAATCAAGGACTTTGCTTCACATAAACCTCTTCTTGCAAATCACCATTCAAGAAAGCTGTTTTTATGTCCAACTAATGTACTTTCCAACCTCGTTGGGAAGCCAATCATCAATGCAACCACGATACGAATGGTACTCGTGCGTAAAATAGGTGCAAAAGTTTCCTCATAGTCAATGCCATATTGTTGCACATATCCTTTGGAAACCAATTTAGCTTTGTAGCGATCAATGCTACGATCTGAATTTCTTTTAATCTTGTAAAACCCACTTTGTACCAATGACATTTTTTTCTTTTGGCAATTCACATAACTCGCTAGTACCATTCCTATGTATGGAATTCATTTCTGATTGCATAGCACTCATCCAGTGTGGATCATCACATTCATCTTCAAAAGTAAGTGGCTCTTCATCACATGCTCTTGCGATAAGAGTTAATAATTCATAAAATTACTTAATGCATGGGGAGCTTGTTCTTTTTCTATCGAGTAAAGATGCACTGAATTTGTTGTCTTGCAAAGTTTGTTTCAGCCACATTGGCATAGTTTGTGCACTCGTGATAGACATGCATTCATTATGTAATACATCATCAACATGTATATCGTTTTCAACCATATTTTGACGCAAATGTTCGGCGATATGTGGTTGGAAATTTCCAGTAGCCTCAATCATATTTGGTTGGAAGTTTCATCCATGTTTGGCTAGATTTTTTTTTTTAATAATATATTTTTAGCTCTATTTTGCTTGAATTTTTCAGCTCTTTGGACCTCACTTTGCTTACCGACATGGCCATAGTCAAGCAAACCACTTTGGAACAAAGGCATGAGTGTATCAATCACATCTTGTGAGCTAACCGTTGACTGTTATTTGCATTCAAGTAGAGGGAAAACTGAATATTTAGCAAATACACGTCTTTACTCACGATAATTATGTCCATCAATGGATGGTACAAACGATATCCCTTTCAGCACGATAACCAACAAATATATATTCTTTTGCCTTGACATCAAGTTTATGATGTTTTTGTGATGGCACAAGAGCATATGCCAAACAACCAAACACGTGCATATGACTAACCATAGGTTTATGTCCATTCCAAACCTGACAAGGAGTGATGATTCGCAATGCTTTTGTAGGGCATTGATTAAACACACAGTTTGAACTTTGCACACATGATCACTTCCATCTAAAACTTGTTAGGAAGATGCTTTCTTTTAACCATACATCGTGCCATTTCAAGGAGTGTTCTATTTTTACGCTCTACAACACCATTTTACTTGGATGTATATGGCATCGTACATTGGTGTGAAATTTCTCTTTCATGAAGAAAAGCATTTTACTCATATGACATGTATTTACTGCCATGATATATCCATAAAGTCAAAAGCTTGTTTCTAGAAAAATTTTCAGCCATAGCTAAAAACGCTTTGAAGCAAGAAAATACCTCATTCTTTACTTTCATAGGATACACCCATGTATGGTGAGTAGCATCATCAATGAAGGTAACAAAATATGAATGTTTCCTAAAAGATGGAGTATTGACGGATCACATACATCATTATGAACAAGCTGCAATTTTTTTTGTAGTGTTTGTATGCCTATCTTTGAAAAAGAAGCACGATGCATTTTTTCAAGAATGCAACCTTCACATGCATGCTTTTCAATGGACTCTAAGAGTTGGCAAATCAATAATCATGCTCGTTTTTTGCAAGTAAAACAAAGTATTGAAGTTTAAGTGACCAAAATGAGTATACAAAGCTCCATTTCAGCCATGGAGGAAGTATGAGCAACCAAGGCATTTAAGGAGGCTCTCTTATATGTATCCAATCGATATAAACCATTGCATCATGTATCGGACATTACGATAATATCACTCTTGTTGAAATCATGAATCATACACTTATTATCAACAAAGCGTACACGAAGTTGAGTTTTGGCGATCAAAGAAACTGAAATTAAGTTCTTGATATTGGGTACATACAATGCATTTTTCAAGAGAACCAAACCTCCATTTGCAGTGATAAGCTCAATTTCTCGTACTCCAATGGTAGGATAAGAGTCATTGTTTGCACACAACACGTCCTTCTTTGGGTGCATCTTTCAGAGATGCATGAAGTTATGTGCATGTGCTTTGGAGCATCAATATCAAAGCACCTCTTGCATGAATTTACTGTTGGAAATGAGGTAGGCCCTTGGCTCTTGGCTCATGTCACAGGTCCATGGTTCCATAGTTCCAGCATATACAACATTAATTCCAACAATCTTCTTACATTGACAAAACATGAACTTACCACAACTTAATCATACAAATGATGAAACAAAGATAGAGAAAGAATAGACGACATGTGTAAGGTGTTACGTAAGCCATCGCTTACTCATAGTATCATATATACCAATGTTCAATGTACAATGTGGGAGCAAAACTCTCAACCACTCTATGTGATGAGAAATAGATGAATGAGTGAATGTACAAATGTAACAAAACATATTCAGATGTATGGGCAGTAATCTGAATATACATGAGATGTGTGACCTTATAGGTTATAGAAGAGTGAATATGAGTGACTGAAAGAGGAAGGATCAGTGTGAAACTGATAATCAACAAACCCTCATCTGAACTTAGGCTATGGAAGACCCTAAGTCAGATACGTGTGTGAAAAGATCACATACTTAAAAAGTAGCAAAGAATGCTAACAAGTTTGCTGCAGGAAATCCTCAAACTCATGTGAACACACCTTCTCAAACACCTCATCAAAATATGCATAAAGCATATACGTACTGTTTCTCTTGTACCTATGCTGAAAAGGACTCCTCCTTACATGAACGCCACGACTTCCATAAACTTCAAGTAGTACCTGTGTGCATAAAGAGAATATGTACCTGAAAACTTAATAAGATGTAAATCTTATGTTAATCACCATCCAATGTCTTTGAAGTAGCCTGACATCCTCTTGTAGAAGATAATCTTCAACTACAACATGTAGATGGCCGATCCTCACCATCAAGCTACTAATGACCAAGTCTTCTTGCCATGAACAAGAGATAACCTGCTCTCCATGAGCTAGAGTGTGAGCACACCCTTCATCTTCTCCAAGAAGAATCATTAAGAAGAACTCCATAGCTCCTCCTCAACATGCTTCAAGTTAGCACCATGGCTGCCCCATGTGCTAGAAGAAGCACCACTCTACTGAGGTCCAAGCTCCAAGCTTGTGTTGAATACTAGGTGAAAGATGATTTGATAGTGATCCAAGCTTGTCTTATATAGGATTTGATGAACTTGAAAAGCACCTTCAAAAGCACTTGGATAAAGCACTTAATCACATAAAACACACGATCAAATAAAGAAAACTACGATCAAAGGTATGTCACGAAAAATAAACGCTATCGAAATCGTGATATCGTTGTCTATGTTTTTCAAAAAAAGATTTTCACGTTGTTTCGCCCAGCGGGGATCGAACTCGGGCAAATTAACTTCATTCATACAATACTGGAGCTAGACCACAGCGCCCACGCTTTTCGTTGAGAAGTATTTAGTAAAGAGTACAGATATATCTTCGCTACGCCTACGTGTTTTGCTTGTAGAGAGTAGTAAAGGGCTAGCTACTCATGCTGCAAACTTGAGCAATATGGACCAATGAGACATTGTTCTCCAACATTTACGTGCTTTGAAGCATCAATATCAAAGAACCAATTTGAATCAGCCTCACAATGATACATTTAGAATGCAATGATGCATCATAATGATATGCAGCAACACATGCCAAAAATCTTGAGCCATATTAGCTTCATCGTTCTTTGTATTTGAAGAATTTTCAACAATAGGCATGTCGGATTCCTTCTTCTTTTCATTCCACTTAGAAAGCTTTCTACACTCATCAATAGTATGGCAAACCTTTTGGCAATATTACATCTGTTCTTTTGTTACAAATCAACATCATTAGAGGAATGAGTGGAAGAGGAAAGTTGAGGCTTTGGTTTTGATGAATCCAAAGTTGAACCATACTTGGTTTTCCCTTTTCATGAGATAGCAAGTGCTTGCGTTCCCTCAATCAAACCACTCCTATTCACCCTAGATTGTTCTTCTTGCAAAAGAAGAGACCCAACCTCATCAAATGCATACATATTTGGATTCCCCTTTGCAACCAAACTGAGTGTAGTGGCAAAGCTTTCAAAAGATTGTGGTAATCTTTTGAACAATGTAGAGATGAGTAGTGCATCCGAAATAATCTCATCTATGTTTATCAATCGGTCTTTCAAGTCCTTGATGCGTGTCACATACACATTCACATACTCATTTTCAGCCATACATACATCCTCAAGTTGCTTCCTCAAGTATGCAACACGTGCTTCATTACACACAACATACAAAGAAGAGAGTGTCTCCCATGCTTGTCTTGATGTAGAACATGACCAAATGTGTTGAACTATATGAGACCTCACAGAAAGCGCAATCAATGCATTAGCTCGAGCATCTTTGCCATCCCATCTAAGTTGCTCTTGTGTAGGTTGAGTAACCACTGTACTTGAAGAAGAAGCTCCATATATGATAGTAGATGGAGAAGTAGAAGAACCTTGGGTCTTTGATCTACGTCTTCCACTATGTTTCATAATTCTTTTGCAACAAGAACATGTTTCATCATGTAAGACTACATTGGATAGTTTGTCCTATCAAGCTTATCTTCAGTTTGAAGCATGCCAAACAAGTCATTGCTGTCCTCCATTTCACTAAAGAACAAGAATGTGACAAGATCTTTACTTCTATCAATGCTGAAATTTCAGTTCACAATCTATCACTCTGATGGCGAGTTGGATTGCACGAATGGCCTTGAAATGGGGATAAAACCCTTGTTCTACAGGTGAAAATGCTTACTGGCTGCTGAAAATCAATATTCTGTGCTCCAAAGTCGATTTGCACTCTTAAAAGTGCGGGTTCTTACGATGCGAAAAACCGAAACTTGAGAAGGAGCTGAATGTACTCTGATACCATTGTTGAGTGTGTAGAAATGCAAGACACACATAAGAAGCACATACAAAGAGCACAAATGAAGAAAGATACACGGAGAAGACAAATAGTTTGGAATAACTCTCTATTGATGAACAAAATTTTAGTAAGAGCTGAACAATATCTCTGAGTACAAAATACCACATATGAGCGTATCATGTATCTGGTAACATGGGGAAAAAGCTTTATCTAACATTAAGAGTAAAAAGTGTTCATGTATATGAAAAAAGTTTCACATCAAAGGTACTCGAGGAATACATGAGTATAGCAAAAATCTGTTGGAATTTGGGGCCCCAGGACCTTCCAATATTAAAAACCTTTGAGCATACACACTTGATTAAACAAGATGATAAGTGAGAGATAGAAAAAGATTTTGAGATGAGTAAGTAACGTAAGCAAATTGCTTACTCACTAATATAGATTGCCAAATTACAAAATGGGAGTACTACTCAACCATTTGATGGTGCACTCACTAAATGGAAGAATAGCCAAGAAGATGATGATGTACATAATTCAGATTATGTTGTTATAATCTGAGTATGTGTGAAGCGAATGAGCAACGGAGTGAACCTAACCTCTCAAGATAGTGCAACAAATGTGAAAATCAGCAACCCCTAATTCTGAAATTAGGGTTCAGAAACCCTAAAAACAGAAAATAGGATTAACTTACAAAAGATAGCTGCTCCAAACTTGTAGAAGACTCCTTGCTCTAAGAGAGTAGCCTCTCCTTCACCTCTCCTTAGCCTCCAAAGCTTCAGAACTCCAAAATTGACACTATGTAAGCATCAACTCTTGCATGAATTGTCCAAAAGTGTTGCCCATGTCTCTCTTATATAGGTTTGAGTCTCCAAATAAAGCAATCGCCAATTTTTTTGCGAAACAATTAAATCGCTAATAAAAAAGCTGCCCATCCTTGGGTTTTTAATTGGATTGCAAAAATTAGCTTTTCGCTAATTAAAATTCTTGCTTTATTTTTGGTTGCCCAATTTTATGTGCTTTGGCCATCTTTGAATTACAAGCTAGCTTTTTTTTGTGTTTTGTACTTTTAGAACCTCAGAAATATGCATTCACCATTTTAGGGCAGAAATTAGGGTTTGAGTTTTCTCCTAACTTTGACCTCTGATAATAGAATGAAGCATATCACTAGATAGCTCTTGCGAAGCTCTATCTTTCGAGCCTAAAAAAGTTTTTCCTAAAATGTACAAAAAAAATGGCTAAGTCCTAATTTGGAATTGCCAGAAATGGACCATATGTACATTGATTTCCAACAAAATCGTAAATTAAAAAAGTAAAAAAGAGATTCGTATGCAACTTTATTGCAACTTGAGGTTTGCAGCTTCTTACATTTCTAGTACATTAGCTGCACTTTGCCTACGACGTTGCCATCGTGTTGCTAACCAATTACTACATTGAGCCCATACTGCAAACCAAATACTCTTTTCCAAGAATGACATATTCTTCTGCCTATTTCATGTACAACTTGTCCTTTAAATCACTATTGAAAATTGTTACTTGAACATTCCTCTCAAATAGTTCTAGATTCAATGTAACCTTGAGAGCAAATAACACTCTTAAGGTTGTCATTTTAACCACATGATAGAATACTTTTTGGAAATCAATGTTCTCTTTCTGAGCATATCCTTAGCAAACAGGCTTGCCTTGTACTTAGGGTTTACTATGCATGGTTTTGATTTCGTATACTCACGTTTTATGTATGTTTTTCTTAACCTTGGGAAACTCAATGGATTCCTTGTTAGAATTTTAGGTTTTAGGCTTTATTAAGATTCTAATTTGTAACATTTTTAGGAGTTTTTACATCATATTCATGAACAATCACATTAGATCATGGACAAAAACTTATTGGAGATTTTGGTTATGCGATGGATGATGATAAAATATCTTACGAATACTTTTGAGGCTTCAAACACAGACTATGGTGAGGAAGATTTTGTGGTATTCACAGTATATGAAGATTCTTAAAAGTTTGTGGGTTGGTTTTTTGATAGTGGTGCATCAAAGCACATGACTTTTGACTTCAGCTTTTTCTAGTCTGTAACATTTGTTAAGCCAAATATTTTGGTTTCTTGTGCTAATAATCATACTCAAAAAACTTGCATGATATTTGTAAGGAAAATCTTTGTTTGGCTTTTCATGGTGTCCAACTTTTGTGATTGATTTTTCTTCTATGCATGATGTGAATGTGAGTAATATGGATCTTTCAACTCATCTTGTTGAAGAGAATTCTTACACATTTGATAGTACCCAATTTGTCTCATTTGCCCTTGTTTCTTCTCTTTGTTCTTTGATTGCATAAGTTCTTAGAATTCTACTCAAACTGCTTCAATGAAAAGAAAGGAAGAATGTATCTTTGATCTATGATGTATGTATGATGATATTTGATTGGGTTTCTTGTTAGAAAAGACATGTACATTTGAAGATGAAGAAGGTTAAAAAAAAAAAAAAAAAAAAGGAATGGTTTTTGTTTGATGGAAAATCATCCATGATTCTTTTGGAAGTTTATCTTATGTGGAAGGTATGATGATATTTTCTTGAGAAGATAGTGGAGAAGTTCTATTTGTAGATGTTATCGTAAGCTAGAGCTTGTGGAAGTACCCTGGTGTATTTCAAAACACAGTGTTGAGATACACGGAGAGTGAAGATTTCTCCAATCAAAAGCTAGTAGATTGTGAATTTCTTTTGAACATGAAAAGGATATATATCAGGCTGAAAAGATAGATCTATAATCAATCGTCCTAAGATCTACGGAACAACATTTTCATTCTTTGGCTACGTCTTTGGACTTTGGATTGCAAAAGACGACTTAATACTTCAAGTAACCCATATATCTCTACATGTGGAAAGATTTATTCAACACAGGACTTTTGTGAGAAACAAAAGACAAAACCTGAAGGATTTTTGAAGTGTTTTGCAATTCCCTTTTATTCAAACAAAAATTTAGGGGTTAGAATTCTTAAATTTTAGGTTTCATCAAAATTCTTATTTGTAACTTGTTCATGATTTTTTACATCATTCATTGTATATATTTGTATATTCTTGATCAAATCAGGTCAAAATTTTGATCAGTTATGGTAAGAAATGGAAGATTGAGATTGTTACAAATGTTTGAAGTACTCAAAGAGAGCTGTCCAACCATATAGAATACTTAGCAATCAAACCTTATTTGAATCTCCAAAATGTGAACCCTTATCTTGGTCAAATTATTCAAAAGAGTTTTGAAATGAAGGGCTAGGATTGAAAGTTAAGAAAGTTGAAGATTTAAAGTCCCGGTTCGCTGGCCTTTGCCTCTTGAGGCGGGGGCGAGGGTTCAAGTTTCAACCCCTGGCAATAACATGTAGGGACATATAAATCCCAGGAACTGTTGTATGTGGCTGTTTGCCACCATTTGACCATTCCCGCGGTAGTTGTGACCGCCGTTTAACCCAGTTGTAAACCCCTATTCTTGTGGGATAAGGGGGGTCCCATGGGTACTATGCCCTTCCTTGTACAGTTGCAATTTCAAAGTTAAAGTCCGGGGGAGTAGGCCTCGGCCGAACCTCCATTAAAAAAAAAAAAAAGAAGGTTGAAGATCTAAAGGTAAAAAATCATTGTGCCTAGGATTAGTAGCTTTTTATCTTCATGTCATCACTGTAAGGCTTATAATAGATCTCATGCAAAAAGCTCGTCTGTATCAGATTTTTGTAGATGTTTTATTAAAAAAAGCATGCGTAGCTGATTGTGTACATAAGAAAAACATCATGAGCACTCATATAGTAACTTATCTATACATCAGACGTGGGAGCTTGGAGGTATGTGTGTCAATCACACTTGTTGGAGGTGCTACTATAGAGCCGCTATTGGAGTGTAATGCTCATACACTTATAGGTTTATCTACTCTTGTGAGAGAGGCTGCTTGGGAGATCTTGCCCTAGCCTGATCATGCCTTATCTCTTTTCCTCACTTGCCCTCTTTGTTATTGATGGGTTGTAAGTATTTTTTTGTTACCATGTATTTATGATTTGGAGCATATCATCATCTTGTATTTATGATTTGGAGCAACTATGAAAGATGTTACCATGTACACATCTTTCATAATTGGCGCATATGACTTTTTGCCTATACTTTGTGTATTCTCTTGCATATGACTTTTTGCCTATACTTTGTGTATTCTCTTGGAGTCTGTATGTATGTTTTCTCATGTGTGCTTTGATTTCTCTATCTTGGGCTGATATTTGCTAACATTCCTAAGTATCATTTGCATGCAAGGTCTTTATCTCCTCCTCCATGGCTAACTCCCACTTTTCATTGTGCTCACATAATCTTTCCTCTTTATATTGTGAGGCTCACCCTCATCTGATAGCATAAATATATGCATAGAGAGGTCATACTTGTTTATAAGCCTCTTAAAATGTGAAGATCGTCTTATACTCTTAGGAACAGAAAGCTATGCAAGAAGAGATTGATTCTATCCATAAGAATCAAACATGGAAGCTTAGTTATCAAAAGATAAAATGCAATTGGTGTTAAGTGGATCTTCAAAATCAAAAGAAAAGAAGATGATACTATTGACATGTATAAAGCAAGGTTAGTTGTCAAAGGTTATGCACAAAAGAAAGGAATTGACTATGATGAGACTTTTGCACCTACTTGTAGAATGACAGTAGTTAGAACAATACTTTCTCTTGTTGCATTCTTCTGTTCGAATGTATACCTGTCAGATATCAAAACAACTTTTCTTAATGGTGATGTTCATGAAGATGTCTACATTTAATAGCCCGAAGGTTTTGAAGATTTAGGTAAAAAGCATTTAGCATGCAAGCTTATCAAAGCATTGTATGATTTAAAGCAAGCGCATAGAGCATGGTATGAGCAGATACATTTTTATCTTTTATCTATTGATTTTGAAAACTCAGAAGCTTCTCCTACTCTTTATGTTGAAGCAGAAAAAGATGTTTTCACTATTATTATCATATATGTTGATGATATGATTATGATAGGTCATAAGGATTCAAACCTTCACTTTTTTAAAGCACAACTTAAGCATACATTTGATGCAAATGATTTAAGTATTTTACAGTATTATCTTTGGGATTGAGTTCAAATACAAGAATGGGTGAATCTACATAATATATAAAAAATACATTGAAAAATTATCGGAAAGGTTTGAAATGACAGAATCCAAGCCAATACAAACAGCTATGAATATTACTGTGTCATTATATGAAGGAGATTCAAAACTTTTTGATGCTACTTTGTATAGTCAAGCAGTTGGTTGCTTGACCTATTTATGTAATACATGGTTTGACATTCAGTTTGCAGTTTCTCAAGTATCCAGGTTTATGCGCAGTCCACTCAAGATCCATTGGAAAGCAATTAAGAGAATTTTCAGATATTTGAAGGGAACTTCAAATTATGCTATGCTATCTCTGAAATCACCACACTTTTTACTTAAAGGTTTTTCAGATTATGGGTAGGTGATAACGACTCAAGAAGAAGCATAAATGGCTAGTGTTTCGATCTAGGAGATTATCTTATCTCAACGTTATTAAAGAAACAACCTACAATAGCTACATCTTCAAGTGAAGCATGATACAAGGCTTCCTTTACAACTATACTTGAAGCTATTTGATTGCAGAAAATTTCTAGTTATCTTGATATACAAGTTCATCTTCCTATGCAGGCATTTTCAGACAGTCAAAGTGCTATTGCTATTGCAAAAAATCTTGTTCATCATGCAAGGACGAAGCATATAGAAGTATACTACCACTACATTAAGGAATAGGTATCTAAGAAGCACATTGAACTATTCTACATACCTACAAGTGAAAATATTGCATATATTTTTACCAAAGCATTATCCAGAGAAAGACATCAGAAGTTGACCAGATTATTAAACCTTATGCCATTATGACATTGAAGGGGGGATTGTTCTTCATTCCTTTCTCTTTGAATACCTTTTAGTGTCTCAAGCGAAAGCTTGATACTATCTATCTACATTCACCTATTCAAGAAAAAACAAAAAGTAAACATGTTAGTATGTTACATGATGAGTCATGGCATATGAATCATGATGTGTTGGAAAAAAACAAAAAAATTCAGCAATCAAGAGTCAAAAGTTTAAACTTTAAATATAAAGTGATAAAGTACACCAATTATTGCTCCCTCCATATCAGTCATGCGTAGAACTTTATATAGTGGTAATGTAGCAATGACGAAACCATAAACACTTCTCCAGAAAGTCTCTCTCAAACACAATCTTTACACAGCCTTTGCCTCTTGTTCAATGGACTCTCCATCCAACCATTCCTTGAACTGTTTTGAAACAACTGTCTTTTGAAGTTTATTTTAGACTTCAAAAAGACGGTCTAAAAGTATCCACATGGCTGCAAATCTCGTCTTTGATGGCTTTTTTAGCTCCAAATCTGAATATGAATGATGTATAGCAAGCACCCTCACCTTGGCGTTTATGAAGTCCCCAATGGAGATGGCCAATGCTCTTCACCCACTCTATTTGCCAATGTCTTCCATAAGAAGATCAAGGCAATGAGTGGCACAAGGACTCCACACTATAGATGGAAACTCTTGCTCTAGCTTCCTTCCCATAGAAGCACAATTTGATGCATTGTCAGTAATTTTTTGACTAATATGTTGATGACCAACCTATGACAAGTTACAAAGGGAAACAAAAACAATTAGCATGCTGAATATTAGTCATTCATATATCATGATTCATAATATTACATAATACATACATATTATATGGCACACATATTTATGATTTTACATATATTCATAAATATTATTTTATGGAAATTTGAAGAATGAATTTGGAAACTTACCTCAAGTATGGCTTGCTAGATATGTGAATAAGTAAAGCTTCAAGTGGCTTTATTGCCTCTTACTCTCGCATCCACGGCTCGTAAGAAGTAGGTACCAAGAGGGAAAGAGACAAGTATTGATAATCCCTCTCTTTTTACGATCACTTCATCCATTGGAGAGAATGGAGCATCCACATTTAGCCCGACTGCTCACACGGGCTCCAAAGATTTATCAATTCTTGATTTTTCCTCATCTCATTTTTTTTGTGCGCATATCATTGTAAGAAACACCATACCATCCCTCACAAGGTCCTACATTAGCTATGGCTCTTATCATATGCCTCCATCGATCCAAACGGACATTAAAGAGAAGATTACATTCAATAATGGCTCTTGCAATTTCAATTTCAGCCACTCTTTGCCTTTCTTTAAGAAAAGCCAATGTCCCCGATATTCCACCCGATACTTGTGCAAGGGTAGGTTGTTGAGAAGAACCACTACCACTTTCACATACTCCCTTGTTTCTCTTTGGAAGACTCATTGCTTCCTCATATTCATGTGAACTCATTGTGGGTGCAGCTGAACCAATAGAAATGGATGGAGCATTACCTATTCCGATGTCATCATGATCCGGTGAGACTACTTCATGTTGATGAAGAGAGCCTTTTCTCCTCTTCAATGGAGGATATTTATGAAGAATGTCGGGAATACCATTGCAAGGAGAGCATTCGCCACCCAATTTGCATAGATGGATGAGAAGTCGAGTCACACTAGATGTTTGTATCCTTCCACAATATTTGCAATGCCACCTACAAACATTGAACTTATCTTTCGCTCTCTCAAAAGCTACACAATGCTTGTGAAAGGCTTCATGAAGAGGAGGTGCTATGAGGGTAATAAAGATGAGAAGAGGGGCTGTTGGAAGATAAGAAGAGGGGCTCTTAGAAGCTAAGAAAGATGCTAAAGATGAGAAGGGGGGCTGCCCAATAACCCTAATTGTCAAGTCTCAAGATTGGACAGCTCCAAGACTAGGCATAGGCTCGAAATCGATGTGGCTGCAACTCACGAACGCAAGAAACAAGTGATATGTGCAAAATATGAGTAATCGAGACCCTAAGTATCTTCGGACGAAATCGGCAATTTTTAAACTGGATGAATCGGACGACATCGAACGGGACGGGACTCGATCGGACTTATCGAATGGATCAGCTCGTTCGACATAAGAGTGCAAGCTGGGCTTCATGTAATCTTATGACGTACCATGTATTGAGTTTTTTGACCTAAATCTTATCATAAGTGACTTAAGGTGTTCACACATGCCCAATGGACACAAGTCGAAAATGAATATAAAGGCCTATACATGCCCTAAATGTGGGCCAAAATATACAATAAACAGCTATCAACTTGAAGGGTATGAATATTTAATATACATAAGAGGGCTCCTTGGGACCTTTATCCTTAACAAGAGGTGCTTATTGCCGTACATGTCCATTAGCCATGGGAACTTGGGTGTGCATGGTTAGGGGGCAAGGTAAATAAGTGTCAGGATGAGGTTTTTGCTGAAAAGCCGAACTTAAAGCATGAAAAACCAAATATGAAGCATGAAAAGCTAGAAATAAATTCTGAAAACAAAAAATAAAGCTAAAAAGCAAAAAATAAAGCAGAGAAGCTAAAAAGAAAGCTAAAAGCAAAAACAAATCATACGTTAACTTTTTGAGGTCAAAACAATAGGCAGACAAATTTTCAGAGTACAAATTTTCTTCTGAAATTATAAATTCTCTTTCTTTCACACTTGACAAATATGTTTTCTAACATGAAAAAACCTATTTGTCCGAAATTTGATAGCTAGAGTTTTACAGGGACAAACCTGATTAAATTTTTGGGGAAATCACTGCCCTGAGAAGCTGGATCCATTAATATATCATATAATGGATGTTGATTTGAATTTTGACCCATCAATAATTTGTTTGATGACTCCGAATGTTTGTAGGTACATATAACTGATCCCGCTCTTGGGTGTATGTCAAGAGTTGAGCACTTCATCATCCACACACATTGATCTAGTCAGAAAGCTAATCTTGGATTAAGGATCAAAGCAGTTCCCAAATGATTTTTTCCGAGTAGAAACATGGGCCAGCAGAATGCAGATATCGGGAATGTGAATGCAAAGTTCTTTCAGCCCAACCCAAACAAAAAAAATTCCCCTTTTTGATATTGAAAAATAAAGGAGCTGAAAGGACATTTTATTTACGAAAAAACTGCCAAAAATGGTTGGCCTGTTTTGTTACAAGTTGTGTGGGAACAACTTTTTAAAGGCTGTGGTATATAGATTCAACGGCCCATTATAACTGAATTGTAATTGTGAGTCTTAATCTTGATGCACTAGCACATCTGGATTTTGCTGTGAAAAGTATTGTACATCCTACTTTCTCACTCTCTCTTTTTTTCGAAATAATTTTGAATTCTGTAACTGTGCACTTTTCAGAGAGTTTCTTAGCTTTTTGTCAAAGCATTTTACTAGTGGTCTGCTAGTGCATCACCTTTATTTTCATGTGGAATGTATATTTTTATGTGCATTCAGGTGCAGCTGATTAGAATCCAAAGAAGAGTGCCTGAGTACGGTTGGACTACACAGAAAGTATTTCATTTCATGAACTTCGTTGTGAATGCTGGTATGTTGACTTTACCTGGTTTTTCTTTGAAAGATAAGAATGCCTAAGTTCAGTGTTTATGTTGGGCAGCCCGTGCACTGGTCTTTGGCTTTTATCAGGATGTGTATTCTTTCAAGATCGAAGTAAGTTCCCTCGTTAATTGATTTTTTCCATGGTTTGAGAGTCTTCAATGTCATGATTATGCTTGTTATTTGCAGATTTCCAGGGTTATACTCTTGGAGTTTCCGGGACTTATTTTTTTCTCAACATATACTCTCCTTGTTCTTTTTTGGGCAGAGATTTATCATCAGGTTGAATATCAAAGTACTTTTGGCTATATAAATGATAATCTGTGTTTTACAAGGCTACTTACACATTGCATGTAATGCCAAGTTTATGACAGGCTCGAAGCATGCCTTCTGAGAAGCTTCGTCCAGGATTTCTTTATATCAATGGTGTCATCTACTTTATACAGGTACTTCATGTTTCTGCCAGGGATATTGCAAATGAAGAATCTTTGTAGCTTTTCATGGATTATGTTTTGTCTTTCCTGTTGAAGATTATCATTTGGCTTGCTGAATGGATAAAGTACAATGCAGTCACACAGGCTATTGTAAAACTGTTTTTTGCAGGTATAAGTTTCACTTATCTTTGCTTTGGTTTATTACATGTCACTGCTACATGGCATAGTTAAAAGTTTACTTTGGAATTGAATATGAAGGGTGAGGCGCTGGATCTGTTTCTGGAGTTGAACTATTTGGATAATTAAGGAGAACAAAATGTTCTTTTTGTCATTTGGACAAGGCACTTTTCGGTTCCTATAACATTCTAGTAGTCAACAGTTGAAATATCATTCAAATTGACTGAGATTTCAGATTCCCTTTGGTAATAATAGGAATACACATTGATCAAAAGTGTTTTTGGGGGGCTGGTTTTTGCAGACCTTTTTAATGGACTTTACAAGACCTTATGGTCCTAATTTTTTGCAGTTCTATAAGAAACTTTTCAACTCCTTAATTTTTTGAAAGTATTTGGAATTATGAAGGAAATGGTAACAAAGGACAATTTTTTAGTATCGGTAAAAAGATAAATGGAATAAAACAAAGTTATTCTCCATGCATGCGTGAACTTCTTTTAATAGGTTTCATAAAGACTTTATGGTCTTAATTTTTGCTGTTTTAAAAGAAGCTTATAAGTGCATGGTGTTTAACTGAAGGTATTTGAATTATGAAGGAAACAGTAAAGGCAGGACAATGTTTTTTTATTGGTTAAAACATAAATAAAATTTAAAAAATTATTCTCCATGAATGCATGCATGCATATATGTGTGTTTATATTGTGTACATGTGTGTATATGTATGTATGTATGTATGTATGTATGTATGTATGTGTGTGTGTGTGTGTGTATACGCGTTTATTGTGTGTGTCAAGGAATTATGCTATGGTATTTCTTAAATCATCACATTTTACACTTAAATTATTTGTAGTTTTTGATTGGGGAGGTGATAAAGACTCAAGAAGATGAACCAGTGGCTATTGTTTTCTTGTTGAAGAATACTTAATTTCATGCATTCTAAGAAACAAACCTACAAAAGCTACATCTTCAAGTGAAGAAGAGTACAAGGCTTCCTTTAAAACAACACTTAAGACTACATGGTTGCAAACAAAATCTAACTATCTTGATATTTATGTTCAGTTGCCTATGCAGATATTATGAGATAGTTGAAGTGCTATTGCTATAGCAAAGAGCCTAGTTCATCATGCAAGGACAAATCATATTGAGGTTCTCCATCACTATGTATGTGAATAGGTAGCTAAAAAGCACATTGAGTTTATCTATGTTCCTACAAGTGGGAATATGGAATATTTTTTTTAATAAGGCACTATCAAGGGAAAGACATCATAAGTTATGAAGGTTATTAAATCTTACCCCAATATGACATTGAGGGGGGGGGGGGGGTTGTTGGAAACAATGTCAAATTTTGCTCTAAACCCTAATTTTTAGCAATCCTTGTAAACCATTTCTCAGGAATGGTATGATCAAAGATGGTAAAAAGATGTTATTGCATATTCTTATGGATCTTCAAAAATTATCCAGTTTTTTGTCCAAGTGCTTGACATACAAGGGTTCACTACACATTTTCGTTGTGCATAGGAGAACTCATTCTCCACAGTTGGTATCAGAGCAAACTTGGTGCTTAAGCTTCACCAACAGAGTTGGAGTTAAAGCAAAGCAAAAGAGGAGCTACAAAACAAGGGGGAGCTTCACAAACGCAAGAGCAAAGAACAATATAACTATTCGAGGTAACTATCAAAGCTTTTGATAATCTTCAATGGCTGACTTGGGTTAGCAAGTAGAGAAATTGGATAAGGATAACTATCCCGTGTGGAAGTTTAGAATGACCAACTATCTAATGGGCAAAGATTTGTTTGGTATTGTGAGCGGTGATTATGCTCAACCTCAAATCAATCAAGCTACGGCCACCGAAGTCCAAAGGAGGAAAGCAAAAGAATGGGAAAAGAGGAATAGGAGAGTCGTGTTCCTCATTTCAAAAGTCATTACTAATGCCATGGTAGGGCATATTCAACATCTAGAGAAAGCTAAGGATGCTTGGGAAGCTCTTGAAAGGATATATTCAACGAATACCAAAGAAACTTCAACTCAAGAATGAGTTTAACACAATCAAGAAAAGTTCGAGTCAATCCATAGCGGAATATACTTTGAAGATTAAGGAGCTAAGTGATGCTTTAGCTTCTATTGGCACAACGGTTGAAGACGAACATCTTGTGTGTTATACTCTCAATGGATTGAGAGAAGATGAAAGATGGAAGCCTTTTGTAACTTAGTCTTCCATTAACTTGAAAGATGCATATCCAGGTTTTGAACAACTAATTCCTCATCTTGTCACAAAAGAGCTTAGCTTTGGTGGCCCCAAAGGAAAGGACAACCACAACCAAATGTTATATGTAGGTCGAGGTAAAGGAAGGAACTCAAGAGGAGGCTCAAGAGGAAAAGGAAGAGGTCACAACAATTCCAACTACAATCAAAACAATTCGGAAGACAACAAGGATGCATCAAATGCAAACACACAAGGAAGAGGTCGAGGTAGAAGTAGAGGAAGAGGCTGAGGCTCCTACAATTCTCATAAAGGTATAACATGCTATCATTGTGGTAAAGTAGGACACTATTCTAGTGATTGTTGGCTGAAGAATGGAAGACCAAATGGAGGCAATCAAAGGAGACAAACCAACTATGCAAGCACCTCAAGTGAAGGAAGCAAGGACACACTACTTGCAATGAGACATGAGTATAGAAGCTCTTGTGAAGATAAAAAAAAATGGTACATTGATTCAGGTTGTAGTAACCATATGTCATGCCAAGGAAGTATGTTCACTAATTTACAGGTACCAAGTGGAAAAGGATGTGTTGAAACATGTGATGATACTCAACACATGATTGAACAT
>CM035420.1:114913663-114926163 GCA_020310875.1 Ceratopteris richardii
TACATCATATATGAATCATGAATCATGATATATGTAACATCAAAACATAAACAAGTAGAAACTTGCAATAAACTTACTCTTCCTATGAAAGTCCATCGACTCGCTGGATGCAATCTTGTATACGGTTGATGTACTCGTATACAAGGCCAAGAGTGCTACCCTCCATATCTGTAATGTGGAGCACAGTGTATACAGGCTGAATAGAAGCTACCAATATCTCTCCCTTAACCCAAAGTTCATCCTCTCCCATGACAAGAGATGAAAACTTTGTGAAGAGGGAATTCCCTGCTCTAACTTGAGATAATTGATACCATTCTTCTGAAACACATGTGCGCAAAAGAGCCTTCCTCACTCTCAAGACTCTATCAACGATTATGTACATGTAACAAAAACGGGTGATAGAAGGTTTTTGGAAAAGAGGACTTTAGGGCGGCTAGTGACAAACTTCTCTATAAATTTGGCTTTATCTAGGATGGTTCTTACCCATGGAATTCCCCTTGTCTTCCATGAGTAGATCTAAGCTATGTGATTCACAAGGTGTCCATTTGATTTTGGGATACATATCCTCAATGATACGCCCCATGGACACACGGTTAGCCCATCATCAGTCACAACTTACACCACATTTTCACTCCCCACATCCTCAATGGCTTTTTGAACATGTGAAAATATGAATTGGCCAGTAACCACTGTGCCAGGTGCATGTGCCGGTATGGCACGTAAGAACATTGTGCCCTTGCATGAGGAGACAAGAATGTTGTAAACATTCCTCTTCCTCATGTCTGACCAGGCGTCACATAAAATAGAGCAGCCATACTTTTCCCATGAGCTCCTCAATGACAACATTTTTGTCTCAACTAATGTCTTTTGTTTGGAGAGCTCAGAGGTACGTAAGACTTGCCTCGATGGACCCTCCCAAGGATAACCAATCCTACTCACAACCTTCATGGCCCTCTTCCATGCAAGTGTCTTTGCCACATTGAATGGGATACCACATTCAACGAAGAGCTTGGTTATCTCTTGGGTTGCTTCATTCATTGATTGTTTCTGTATTCCAACCCTCATGCTACCTTTCACAAATATATTGCTCTCTAGAATCCTTCCTCCGGCTTATCACCGGCAGTTTGTTTAGGGTTCGAGACTTTCTAGTGGCAACTAAACACGGGGGTTGCGCTCGTTGCAGTTAGCTCCTCAACAATCCTTGGAAGAATAGAAGTGCATTTTCCAATGCCTCCACCTTTTAAGCCAAGGAGATGAGCTTTGATACGAGATGCACTGCCCGTGTAAACCCCCATGCAATACTTGCATTGCCATGTGTTCTTGCCAAGCGCTTTACATGGTTGTGAATAACATTAGGAGTTCTTCCCATGATGATAATACTCAAAAGATATTAGTGTAGGCTTAGAACTATACTTCTATTATCTATAACACTCAAGAACAAGGCTCAAGAGGGCAAATTGCAAGGGGTTGAAAATCACACTCACTATAGATGGCTGAAAATCGAAGGCTCTCTCTCAAGAACAAGGCTCAAAGAGGCAAGCTGAATACTTAAGAGTCAAGACAAGCTGAATACCCTCTCTCTCTTTCTCTCATAAAGAAGCCTCTCTCTCTCTCTCTCTCTCTCTCTCTCTCTCTCTCGATCCTCCCACTCGGCACCCCCGCTCCAGCCCGGCCCCCTCTGCCCAGTGCGGCCCTGCCCCCGCTCGGGCTTCCCCGCTTCCCTGCCTCATCTCGGCGCTCCCCTGCTGCCCCCTGTTCGGCGCTGCCCTGCCTCATCTCGGCGCTGCCCAGCCTCACTGCCCGACGTCCCTTGCCCGTCACCACTGAGCCTTCCTGATCCAACCAGTCGCCCACGTCCCCCGCTCCCGCCACAGCCGTCAGCACCCCCACTCCAGCCACAACCGTCAACCCTAATCGACATCGACCCTAACCCTAATCGACATCGTCCCTAACCCTAATCGACATCATGTATCCATACGACCAAAGCCCTAACCTTAAAATACCAAAAAAACCTAATCTTAACCCTAACCCTAGCCATAACCTAACCCTAACCCTAACCCTAACTTTGACCTGAAAACCCTAACCCTAATCCCAAACCCTAAGAAACTCTCTCTCTCTCTCTCATGGCTCCCAAGCTGGAGGAACAGTTGGCCACCTTAGAGCATGCCCTTCGAGAGTTGATAGGAAAACACAAGAAAGAAGGAGATTCTGCACTGAACGGGGTTACCCGTAGAGTTGTCGCCCTCGAAGCCAAGGTGGCAACCTTGGAGAAGGAAAACGAATCCCTTCGGGAAGAGCTTCTCGCTACCCGCAAGCAGCACTCACGAGACCTAGAGGAGTTGCACACTGCGCTTACTGATATGAAAACGAAACTGGACAGCATGCACGAGGGGGAGATCGCTCCACATCTAGAGGACATTCGGGTGACTATCAAGGAGTGTATGGAGGTGGTGCAGAACGAGCTTGAGACTAAGAAAGATGGATGGGTCGAGGTTGTCAAAAAGAACCTTCGACAGGAGGCAAAGAAGAACAACCACCATGAGGAGATCCACATAGTGCATACCACCATTGAGGAGGAGCGGATGCGACAGGCCCGCAGGCTCAATGTTCGCGTCTCCGGCCTCACAGAGACAGACGGATCACTAGAGCAGGACGGGCGTCGCTTGTGCACATTACTTGGATACCGTGCGGATGAGCCTCTCCCTTTCACCAGAGTATGGAGAGTTGGACTGGACACCACACGGAGCAGAGCACTTATCCTTCAGTTCTCAGATGAGGCCAGGAAGAGAGACTTTCTCAGACGACGGGAGGTACTACGCACTACACAGGGCACCCCCATCTATTTGGATGACGACCTCACACGGATGCAGGTAGAGCACAGACGGTCATGCATGCCACGTGTCCTCCAGGCCAGACGAGAGGGACATCGTGCCCTCTACAGAGACGGTCGGATCATCATTGATGGACGGCCCATTGATTAGGGATTCGCGGCCTATGAGACAGCATAGAAGGAGGTGCACATTGCAGTTTGGAACTGCAATGGATCTTTATGGACACATCCAGGGAGCCTCGAGGAGGTGATGGAGGGCAGAGACATTATCTTCTTGATAGAGACACACGAGAGCCCGGGGAGGAGCCTACCGAGGATTGAGGGCTATATGTGGGAGTCAGCTCACCGCCGCCAGATGAGACAGCACACCACACGAGGATCAGGAGGAGTAGCCGTGCTCTATAGACAGTCGTTACAACACAGGGTACAGGTGGTAGCCAGAGACCCAGAGGCACGTTTCATGTGGATACGCTTGCAGCTATCAGAGCAGAGAGCAGAGAACTTCGCCGTATGCTATATTGCACCCATTGGTTCACGCTTCACACATTCCCCTGAGCAGCTATCAGGAGGGGAGGGACCAGACACATCGCCATATGACTGCCTCAGTGACACGATTATGGAGTATACCGGGATGGGTGAAGTCTTCCTTGTAGGAGACTTCAATGCCCGCACTCAGAGCCACCAGTGTGATATCTACGACTTTGACGACCCTGAGATGCTTCATACCATAGAGGACATGCCTACACTCAGAGCCTCAGCCGACACCGCCACACCCACCTTATATGGCCGACACTTACTCCATATGGGAGCAGCACACCGTCTCGTTATATATAATGGGATGGGGAGCTGGCCCACCTCGCGCGGTCTCGCCTGCATTCCACCCACGATACCAAAGGGGGGCAGTGTGGTAGACTATGTTATCGGACCCCCGGAGGCGACACATCTGATCACCTCATTCACTATCCCACCCTTACCGATTGGAGCTGATCACGCATATCTTGCCCTATCCATTCGCGGCTCACCATGCATACCCCACCACGTCACCACACAACCACGAGCCCGTACCACCATTCACTTTAGACATGAGCTAGCACATATCTATAGCTCCCATGTTCGAGAGCGCATCTACTCCCTTGATCCCTCTGCCTCCTTGGACACCCTCACCTCCCACTTCTCCTCAATCCTCCATACATCCGCTACTCTCAGCTTCCCATACACCACCCACAACACTGCACATCCGACACGGTTGGGGCATACACCCCAGAATAGATGGTACGATCAGGAGTGTAGGCGACTATACCGACATCTCAGAGCACAGAGTATCTTGGGATCCATCACAGAGAGGGAGGCACGACGACAGATGCGAGCCCTCACACGCCGGAAGCGGCGAGCTTTCGAGGAGCGACAGGAGGCAGAGTTGATCGACCTTCTCATGAGTAGGGATTGTGCCACCGCGTGGAGGGCACTATGTGAGCCACGTCGACCTACACCCATAGAAGATCCTCCGACTTGGCACACCTACGCCCAGAGGTTATATGACGTCCCAGGACAGCCACCATTACCGATTCCTTCCACACCGCGTCCGGTGATATCCACCCTCTTCACAACAGGCATGGTACGACAGGCCATCCATAGGCTACAGCATGGCCGTTCAGCAGACCACACGGGGCTACAGGGAGAGCACTTTATATACGCAGCAGATGTAGTTTCCCACTTGATCGCCCATCTCTTCAACCGTGCTTTGGTTGAGGGATTACCCGACTCATGGACTATGCATACCATTATGCCTATCCATAAGTCCGGCGATATGATGGACCCAGGGAACTACAGGACTATTATGATAGGCCATATCCTGGCCAAGATCTATGGGGCAGTACTAGAGGCAGAGCTCAGTACACACGCTGAGGCAGCGGGGATCAGAGCACCCGGCCAGGCAGGCTTCCGCCGCACTTTCTCCACCATCGACCACATCTTCGTGCTTCGTTGCTTGATTGAGAGCGCGAAGGCAAGGAAGCAGAGACTATACTGTTGCTTTGTGGATTCCCGCAACGCCTTCGACATGGTCCCTCGAGAGAGACTACTATGGAGGCTCCAGGAGTGCAGTTTCCATCAGACATGATATGGGCCATCCACGCTTTGTATGCACGAGTCACAGGCAAGGTACGCTGCCCCGGCGGTCTATCAGACAGCCTTGTTAGCACCATTGGTGTGAAACAAGGTTGCCCTCTCTCACCCACTCTCTTCGGTCTATACATCGACGAGATCACGGAGTATATACAGCGAGCAGGAGGGCGAGGAGGAGAGTTCGGAGGTACGCCAGTACATATCCTATTATATGCTGATGACATTGTCCTGCTCTCAGAGTCACAGGAGAGGTTGCAGTCATATTTACAGGCGCTCGATACCTTTTGCATGGAGAGAGGACTCACAGTGAACCTTGGCAAGACCAAGGTCATGATCTTCCATACCTCCAGGACAATACGCCATCGCGCCTCTTTCACAGCAGCTGGAGGACAGATAGAGGTAGTGGACTCCTACGTCTACCTAGGTATCACCTTCTCGGGCATCACAGGGGTATTCTCCATGGCACAGGCTGCGAGAGATAGATTGATGCGAGGTTATGCGGCACTTGCAGGATTGGAGAGACGCTGCTTTCAGACACATTTTCAGGAGCGCCGGACTAAGGGGTGGCTCTTTGACACTCTAGTGACACCTGCATTGATGTACGCAGCAGCAGTATGGGCACCAGGGATCACAGAGGTGATGTGGACGCAGATTGAGAGACCCCAGATCACCATGATATCACGCTTGCTGCGCAGCAAGCCTTCCGTCCCACATGACATTATACGAGCTGAGCTTGGCACACCACCGATGCTAGTGGAGGCCCTCTTCCAGTTGGTGACCTTTATTCTGAGAGTCAGAGAGCTCCCCACTAGCCAACTCACCAGGCTTGCATTTGAGAGCTCTAGACATTTGGCAGAGACAGGGCATGAGAGAGTATGGTATGCACAGACTTACCGATGGTTAGCAGACCATGGCATGAGCATTACGGATCTCCCCCCTTTTCAGTATGACCTCTCTTCCCCCCACATTACCCTCTCTCGTTCGGAGAGGAATAGGATCATGCGTCAGGACCTACTACAGATACACGTCAGGGAGACATGGATAGCACCACGGGAGCCTCTTCTCACAAAGAGGCAACACTACAGAGAGCACTTCCTGACTGTGACAGCGGATGGTTTCATTCAGAGACCACGATACATGGATACATATATGGCACCAGCTCAGAGAGTGGCCATTGGGCAGCTGAGAGTATCATCACACCAGCTCGAGATTGAGATTGGGCGAGCCACACATACCCCCAGGGATGAGCGATTATGCAGGATATGTAGAGAGGAGGTGGAGGACGAGGAGCACTAGACATGTAGATGCCAGGCATATGAGGACATCAGAGACCGCTACCCACAGCTCTTCAGGGGGCCTAGAGAGATCAGGGCTTTATTGGGGACAGAGGACCAGCGCCCTCTAGGTCGTTTCCTAGTAGAGCTCCAGCACCGCCGCGCATCACTCCTCCATCAGCAGATGGAGATACACCTTGCCTCCCCCCCCCCCCAGACTTAT
Organism: Ceratopteris richardii; assembly: GCA_020310875.1. Taxonomy (NCBI): domain Eukaryota; kingdom Viridiplantae; phylum Streptophyta; class Polypodiopsida; order Polypodiales; family Pteridaceae; genus Ceratopteris; species Ceratopteris richardii. The sequence goes on from CM035420.1 coordinate 114,920,115, forward strand.
ATTACAGATTTTTTCAGACCCACATACACTCGAGGGCCCAGCTCGATGCGGGGTGTCACATTACACAGAGCAAAGGAGCTTAGACGACAGCGTCGACGACCGAGACCCCTTGTCCGGAGAGCTCGTCCACATCAGAGAGAGATTCAGGCGATTCATGCACGCCATGACATGGAGATACAGAGACGTCAGCAGCGCACCCCTATCGATTTGGACGCGTAGAGCATTTTGAGGATCGCCACCCACTCCAGGCATTTAGGGGGTTGTGATACCATCGAGCCTCCCCTCCCTATGCATATCATATTTGTATCTCACGCATTGAGCATATAGAGTGCATACCCATAGCACCCCACACCCTTGATGCCAGCTACTATCCCTCCTTTTATACCCGTTTGCAGTACTCACACTTTATTTTCGTTTTGGATCACAGTGGATTGGATCATACTGATGTATATGTTTTGTCTCATAGGCCGATTTTGGCCTCTAATAGACGTTAAAAAGTCTTTCTTTCTTTCTTTCTTTCTTTCTTTCTTTCTTGCTCTCTTTTCTCTTGCGCATCAAATAGATCACTCCAAGCGAAAATCGAACAATATAAAACCCTCGATGATTTTTTTGGGGCAAAAATCGGTATAAAAATCGCTGTTTGCGATTTAAATTGCGATGACGATTTTTATGATTTTTATTTTGAAGAAAAATCGCGCGATTTTTTTTTACTATGTATATATGTATGTAAACACACACACACACACACACACACACACACATACATATATATATATATATACATACACACACACACATACATACATACATACATACATACATACATATATATATATATATATATATATATATATCTATATATATATATATATATATATATATATATATATATATATATATACATACACACACACACACATACATACATACATACATACATACATGCATATATATATATATATATATATATATATATATATATATATATATATATATATATATATATATATATATATATATATATATATATACATATACATATACATATACATATACATATACATATACATACATAATACAAAGTAGAGATTTAAATCGTAGATTTAGATCGGGATTTAAATCGGGATTTAAATCGTTCAAATCGTAGGGGTTTTAAAAAAAAAATATAAAAATCGAGGTTTTTATTCATCAATAGAGATTTTTATTTTTTTTGTTATATTTGAGGTATGCACAATCTCTAGTACATTTAGTGCCAAAAACACATAAAATACCTACTCTAGAAGTTAGAACCCCTCCCCATTACATGATACATCATTACAATTTACATCGATGAGTCATACATCGTAGAACTTAAATGAATGGTAAATCATGAACATCATATCTACAATGTAATTTACACCATAAATGAGATAGTGATCAATGACATTTCATTACATGAATGATGAAAAGTAAAAGATAACATGAATGTCAATAGCTGAACGCACAAAAACCATAGAATAAGTGGCAATGTCATACAAAAAAGCATAGAGTGATCACTATCACATGATAGACTATAATCTAAGATGTCTAATGAATCATGAGTCATGACTCCTCAATGTCATCCGTGGAGTCATCATCTATGGGATCCTCATCAAATGTACTAGCCCATGATGATGGACTATCCGACTCTGAATGTCCAAACTGAGCTACAATCGCTGAAGCATCTGGGCCAAGATCATCTCCGCTAGAAGACGAGGCTGATAACTCCTCCCAATCATGTGCATGCTCTGTAGGAGTCCCAAGGCCACCAATATCAGGAACACTAGATGTCCCACCGCATTGTCCACGACCTCGAGCTCGTCCACCTCGTCTCGAATAATACTTCCGTGGTCGACTAGTAGATGGCAATGATGGATCATCTACACATAGCACAATATTTTCATAAAATAGAGTGTAGAATGAAAAATATTCTTGAATCTTAGCTATATATTATAATTTGAACTTTGTAAATTGTAGCGATGTGAGGTCTATCTCTTCGAGTGCGACTACGGGTCTGACGCACATGCTTATGAGACTCCATCGCAAGCATGGCAAAGATCTCTCTCTCCTCCTGAGGGATTTGAGGGATATCTTTGACATGGTTGATATCAATAGAATCTACATTAACCTGCAGTTTAAAAATTTCAAAATTATAGAGCATACTATACTAAATACAAATATAAATTTTAACTGCATGACTAAATGTCAAAGAATTTATTTACCTGTAGAGGAGCAATGTTATTTCCTTTAGACTCTAACAACTTGAGATTGCAATACTATACACCAACTTCTCAAGTTGCGTTGGGCTCAATCTATTCCTTTTTTTTGTATGGAATAGAGCCCGTGTGGTCCTGTACTACAATCTTGCGAAAGTATCCGCAAGGCAAGTTTTCTCTGCGATTCACACATAATTAAATTATTTAAACTTGATTCTTTGATAATAAGATGAAATATTTACTAAAAAATCACTCACCAATATAAGAGTACTAACTCCATATTTCTCCCACCATGTGACAGGAGAAAGCTGATTCTCTCGTAGCCGTGCCGTAGGCTGCCCAAAATATTTCTCCATGCTACGGAACCGCACTCTCTCATCCTCCAACTGAGATAAGAGTGCTACATCACCACCTGTCCATCCTGCGATGTACTCAATCCAGCTATCCTCAAGAATCTCGTTTGTGCATTGCTCCTCACTCCTCCACAGTGGATGAAGAATATGAGCAACTGCATGGATTGGTTTATGAAACCAATCCCATCGACTTTGGACAGCATCACATAAACCCTTCTTTCTATTAAAAGAATTAAAAAACATATGTAAGTAATTATTTAGACTATAATCATACAAATTACAATGAACATAAACAAATAGAGGATTGCAATAAACTTACTCTTCCTCTAAAAATCCATTGACTCGCTGGATGCAATCTTGTATACGGTTGATGTACTCGTATACAAGGCCAAGAGTGCTACCCTCCATATCTGTAATGCGGAGCACAGTGTATACAGGCTGAATAGCAGCTACCAATATCTCTCCCTTCACTCAAAGTTCATCCTCTCCCATGACAAGAGATGAAAACTTTGTGAAGAGAGAATTCCTTGCTCTAACTTCAGATAATTGATACCATTCTTCTGAAACACATGTGCGCAAAAGACCCTTCCTCACTCTCAAGACTCTATCAACGACTATGTACATGTAACAAAAACGGGTGAGAGAAGGTTTTTGGAAATCTAAGGAGGAGTGAGCACGGAAAATGTTGAGGACTTTAGGGAAGCTAGTGACAAACTTCACTATAAATTTGGCTTTATCTAGGATGGTTCTTACCCATGGAATTCCCCCTATGTCTCCCATGAGTAGATCTAAGCTATGTGATTCACAAGGTGTCCATTTGATTTTGGGATACATATCCTCAACCATACGCCCCATGGACACACAGTTAGCCCCATTATCGGTCACAACTTGCACCACATTTTCACTCCCCACATCCTCAATGGCTTTTTGAACATGTGAAAATATGAATTGGCCAATAACCACTGTGCCAGGTGCATGTGCAGGTATGGCACGTAAGAACATTGTGCCCTTGCATGAGGAGACAAGAATGTTGTAAACATTCCTCTTCCTCATGTCTGACCAACCATCACATAGAATAGAGAAGCCATACTTTTCCCATGAGCTCCTCAATGACAACATTTTTGTCTCAACTAATGTCTTTTGTTTGGAGAGCTCAGAGGTATGTAAGACTTGCCCCGATGGACCCTCCCAAGGATAACCAATCCTACTCACAGCCTTCATGGCCCTCTTCCATGCAAGTGTGTTTGCCACATTGAATGGGATACCACATTCAATGAAGAGCTTGGTTCTCTCTCTGGTTGCTTCATTCATTGATTGTTTCTGTATTCCAGCCCTCATGCTACCTTTCACAAATATATTGCTCTTTGGAATCTTGGGTCTAGGATCCTCAGAGATGTTCACTGAGCTAATGCTCTCAGTGCGGGGCCTTTTGGATGAACTAGGGGTATAATCAATGACATCAACAGGATTGGTTTGCTCTTCATTGCTATGTGACAATGATGATGAACCAATTGGCATCTTACCCACCCCTTCGCTCAATTGAAGTTGAGCAGTTAGCTCCTCAACAATCCTTGGAAGAATAGAAGTGCATTTTCCAATGCCTCCACCTTTTAAGCCAAGTAGATGAGCTTTGATACGAGATGCAGTGCCCGTGTAAACCCCCATGCAATACTTGCATTGCCATGTGTTCTTGCCAAGCTCTTTCACATGGTTGCGAATAACATTAGGAGTTCTTCCCATGATGATAAAACTCAAAAGATCAAGGCTTAAGAGGACAAATTGCAAGGGGCTGAAAATCTCACTCAAAATAGATGGCTGAAAATCGAAGGCTCTCTCTCAAGAACAAGACTCAAGAGTCAAAGCTGAATATAATCTCTCTCTCTCTCTCTCTCTCTCTCTCTCTCTCTCTCTCGCGAATGAAGACTCTCGCGTGCAGCAAATAGACAAAAGACCACTCTCAAGTGAAAATCGAACAACATAAAAACCCTCGACGATTTTTTTACCAAAATATGAATAAAAATCGCTGTTTGCGATTTAAATTGCGATCGCAAATTTTACGATTTTTATTTTAAAAAAATCGTACGATTTTTTCTACTATGTATACATATACATACACACACACACATATATATATATATATATATATATATATATATATATATATATATATATATATATATATATATATATATATATATATATATATATATATATACATATATACATACACACACATGTGTGTGTATGTATGTATGTGTGTGTGTATATATGTATGTATGTATGTGTGTATATATGTATGTATGTATATGTGTGTATATATGTATGTATATATGTATACATACATACATACATACATACATGCATACGTAGTTGTTTCTAACGTGTTTTTGACTTCTGAACTCTGACGTTTACTCGACGTCTTACGGATAAGGTAAAACGTTTCTGACGTTGCTTAATTTTGTCCCAAAATAAATAGAAAACAAAAGAGTACAGACACCATATAACATAGCATTGCGTTCATAGCTTTATTTTGATGAAAAATCATTATATTAGTCATATTTCATGAACGAGAATTACACAGTGTAGGCGTGAATCATGATGACAATGGACACATTACAAATTAGTAGTGCAACATGATTTTATCATCATGAATGGTAGTAAATAAAAAAAAAGAGGAGTCAAGATGAAAGTCTAAAGATGATGACTATCAAGCGAAATAAAGACAAAACTCAAGTATTTGAAGCCTCAAAGCAGTCATAAGATGAGAGATTGTGACATATCGTACATGTATATGGCCACATGGATGTGTCATAATAAAATGAGAGAATGTCACACATCTTTATATGCTACATCATCATCATCACCAGCACAAGCCTCCTCCTCATGACTCTCCAAAGCTATATGAGCTGATGAAGCAACTATCTCACGATCATGTTGTGCCTACAATGCAATTAATCTTTGATCATCCGCTTCTTTCTCTATCATGTCAAGTGTCACTTCTATCTTTTGAAATCCTCTTTCTTGAATTTTAGATATGAGGCACAGATTTTATGAATATACACTAACTTCTCAACATTCTTAGGAAGCAACCTTTCTCCTCTTTGTATGTATCAATGAGAAAGTGCTTCATTTTCTTTCACAAGGGGAAGCATAAGAACCTTGTGAAAGAATGCGAAGAGCTAACTTTTGTAAATTGGGAACACATGGCCCAAATTGTACCCTCCATCTCACAACATAATGCATTCTATCCATATCTTTGACAACAGGACGTGAAAATGCACCTGACAAAGACTTAAATACATCTAATTCATCACGTAAGAGACCTTATTGTTTAACATCACCTTGTGTGTGCCTCTCTATAACATCCATCCATCCATTATACACCTTTGTATCCATATGTGGTGACTTTGACATCCAAATGGGATGAAGAATGTAACGTGCTGCATGTAGAGTATATACCAT
>CM035420.1:114931163-114936163 GCA_020310875.1 Ceratopteris richardii
CTTGTATTACAAAGATATACCAAGCACCAACTCCTTGACTATATGATGTAGCATCAAGAGGATTTGACTCTGCTTCTACTTGTAAAGTCACATTACTATCCATATGACTTTGCATAGGTTTAGAATCTTGCATTTCAAACCTTTCTAGAAGTTTCATAATATATTTTTGTTGTGTTATATAAAAAGAATTATTCTAGTATATGATTTCAATGCCAAGATTATAATGTAATGAATGAAGATCATTAACATTAAATATTTTCTCATGTTTTGGCTAAAGAAAATTATAGATGTGATTATCATGATCATATCATCAACGTAAACGATGATTATAATCAAAACATCTATCTCCAACTTAACATAAGGAGTATGAGTAGGTTTTGAGTTTAAAACCAATGGAAAAAAGATAGTAGGTTTTGGGACATATCATGATCATATCATCAACGTAAATGATGATTATAATCAAAACATCTATCTCCAACTTAACATAAGGAGTATGAGTAGGTTTTGGGTTTAAAACCAATGGAAAAAAGATATAGATGAATCTTCTCATATCAAGTTCTTGGTGCTTGCCTCAAACCATAAAGAGATGCTTTCAAAATCCTTTGGTTGTTGAATGTAGACATCCTCACAAAGATCACCATTAAGAAATGTTGTCTTAATATCTAATTGGTATGCGTTCCAACTAAATAATGAAAGAAAGTACACTTCTGATTATGATCATTCTAATATTAGGAGAAAAGGCTTAATCATAGTCAATATCTTTCTTTCGTGCATAACCGTTGATTGCTAACTTTGTTTTATTGCTAACTTTGTTTTATGGCTGTCAATAGCTTGAATATCCTCTTAACACCAATAACTTTTTTTTCTCTTAGTAACTCACAAAGCTTTTATGTTTGATTCTTATACATAGAATTAATCTCCTCTTGCATTGCTTTCTTCCACACAAGACCACATGTTGCATCTTTAATACTAGCACATTCATTCTTAAGTGAAGTGTTCTTCTTCTATGGGTTGAGAAGGAATGGGAGATAGTGCTGTAAAATTCAATATATGTAGGAGAAATTACAACTTTTTCTTTACCTTTATCTTTATATACTTGTAGGGTTTGAGAAGGTTGGTCATCCCCTTGTATGGCTGAATATAAGGAACCAGCTTCCTTTCAAAAATGCATTATCATCTTCTCGTATAAATTTTGGAATTCCTGAATTTTTATCATAAATTTGGTTTTCAAAGGGGGATGGTTGAATATAAGGATCCAAATTCTTTTCAAAAAATGCATAATCATCTTCTTTTATAAATTTTGGAATTCTTGAATTTTTATCATAAATCTGGTTTTCAACAACATAAGCATTGTGTGTGAGAGTAAGATTTTACCTATTTCTCAAACATAGAACTTGTAACCTTTGCTTTCAATATCTTAATGAACAAAAATAGCTTTGGTAGCCTTTTCATCAAGCTTACCGTGACTTTCTTTTCAATGTGAACATAAGGAGAACCAAAAACTTAAGTAATTCATAGTAGGTTTCTTACCATAATATGTTTCATAAGGTGTAATCACCTCTAAAGCTTTTGTAGAAGCCCTTTTAAGAATGTGATTAGCTGTATGAATAGTATCAAACCAAAACTTTGGTAAGAGCTGCTTTGAAGACATTTTTTCTAAAAGATGGCCAAAACTTTTGACTTTGCTTTTAAGCCAAATACTCGAGAATATGCAGAAAACTCATCAACAAATGTGACACAATACCTAGACTATGCAAAGAACATGCTCTCATGGATCAATTCGCATAAGAATGAATGATCATGCAACTTTCTTGTGATTCTAATAAATCCATGTTTCTTCAATGATAGCTTATGTAACTTCCCTTCAAAACATCCTTCACATGATTATGCATCATTTGGTGAATCAAAAGTTAACACAAGTATACCTTTGTTCTTCATACACTTGAGAGCTTTGTAACTATGTGACCAAATCTTGCATGTCGAGGCTTTGTATTTTCCTTTGGTGTAGAAAACCTAGCAAGATTAGCGTGTTTGATTTTTGACAAAACAAACATGCCACTTTTGTTTTCACTTTGTTATAGACAGCGATCTTTCATTAGATGTAAGGATTTGACATGAATTCTTCTTAAAAATATATCCAAAACCATATGATAGGAATGTTGAGATAGAAAGCAAATTCTTTTTGATCTGTGGTACATATAAAACATTAGAAATTGTGAAGTTACTAATTGCTCTTGATTCTAGTGTGAATTGTCCCACACCAATAACATTCAAATCATGACTATCTTCTATTGTCACTCTCCAACATGTAGAGTTAGTAAGATATGAAAATACTTTCTTGCAATTTGTCATATGTTAAGTAGCTTCAGAATCAAAGATCTAAGGATTCTTTGATGTTGCATTCAATGTTTTGCTTGATCCAAAGGCATTTCTTCTATGCTAACACATCCAAAAGATTCTTCTTCAGAAAAAGATTTACTTTTTGATACTTCTCCAACATTGTTGCTTGGAGCTCTTTCCTTTTCATTAAAATTCCTTGTTCTTTGGATTCTGCAATATGATGACATGGTAAAACTCTAAGCGGCAGTTCATAACATATATCAACATATGCATCCATCAAGGTTTCAAGCATCAAAATTTACTATGATCGTAGTCAAGTCGAATTTGGTTATAAGATGTTTATCAGCATTCAAAGACCAAATATGAATAGTTCAATCATATGAACATGAAAGAAACTATGCATACATACATATCATATATGTGTTACATAGTACATACGTATGATTGCCATATATTTGGTTTACATAGTACATACGTATGATTGCCAAATATTTGGTTTGGCAATCATATGAGTATGAAAGAAACTATGCATACATACATATCATATATGTGTTACATAGTACATATATATGTACATATTACGTGCATGCATGCCTGTATGTAGAGAGTATATTTTGGTATGATTCTATGAGATGTTTGAAACAAATGCATGCATGCACACACCACCCACACACATGAGAAGTGTTCGCATAGCTTTATTTTGAATAAGTGTCCAATCTAAAATATATTCTTTTTCAGGTTGTGGAAATATTACCTTCAGCATTGGTCCTGTTCATTCTTCGAAAAATTCCTCCAAAGCGTGCACCAGCTCAATATCATCCTATTCGCACAGGTTGAGTTGCAGAATATGATCTTTGAAATACTAGCCAAAGTTGTAAAGAGTACAGCAAGGAGAGTAATACTTGACCCATGTAAGAATGCAGGGTGAACAGTCGTGATGAGTGAAGGGTTCTGTTGACAGTAAGGCTAGTATAGGTGAGCTGGAAGGCCTGTGCTAAGCTGGTGGATTTATAGACCCTAAAAATTGGAACCCTTCCTTTGTAAATTTCGGCTTCTTTTTGTTCAGTCAAGGGCAGGAATCTGAATTCGCTCTTCCTCTTAATTAAGTAGCTTTTCTTTGCAATTGATTTACAAGCGTCTTCTGTGATATTTTCTGTGGGACTTGTCTGTATAAGAGTAGCAGCAGCAAGAACAGCAGCAGCAGAAACGGTGACTCTGATCTTAATTTCATAAGTGGAATGTTGGCGCAGTATCTGAGTGCAGGTCTTTTAAGGTGGGGCTGTAATTACAGGTTAAGGAGGTTCTAGATTTGAGAAAAAGCCTGGCGATGGATTGAACATCTAGCACTCATGTATAGCTTATGCCTGCTATGTTACATTTCTTAATTTTTATGGGTTGTATTCATTCATTATTATTTTTCTAATGCATTTTTTTGATTGGTTAATTTGTTGAAAGTCATATCTGAAAATCATTACAACCATTTCTGAAGTATGAATATCTAGGACTTGCATAGCTTATGACTGTCTTAAAGTCTGTCCCTCTGTCTCTGGCAAAGAAAAGGAGGGAATCAAGTATCTGCTACATTTGGTTCCTGAATTATTGTGGATTGTATTTATTACTTATATTATTGATTTTCTTATGCATTGTTTTGATTGGGTAAAAGTGAACTGCTGAAAACCATGCATGCAAATCATTACAAAAAGATTTCGCGATACTCTACAAATTTGATGCATGAAATTATGCAGAAAAGTGGATTTGTTGCATTTGATCACAGACTTTTGGATACCAGGGAGAAATGCCATGCCAAGAAACTCGCATACATTTTATGGAATTCATTTAACTTTTGAGCTGTGCTTGGTCTTACGTTTTTTATTTTGAAGTGATTTGGAACTATATTTTGCCTTTTACCCCTGGGGTCTCTCTCTCTCTCTCTCTCTCTCTCTCCATCCACTAAGTTCGTACTCCCATCATTTTACCTTGATTTTTTTCCGAGGTTATCCATTTCTTGCTTTTTAGCACACTGCAATCTATAAAGTAGTTTGTGTTCTATTGTTTTTCCATTTCTATATCCTTCACTTCCGTTACCGGGCATACCTTACCACTATCTATAGCTGTCTAATATAAAAAGCAAGGTCATGGGCCATGGCCCTATACAATGGAATTTATATCATGTCAAGGATCTGAAGCTATGGAGATGCAGGCTATTCAACTCAAAATGGAGAATGTAGAGTATCTCAAACAATTGAAGAACAAGCAAAGCAAAGCTTTTTGGAATGAAGATTTGAAGATTAAAGATCAAATATAAGCTAAAGGCAAAGGGCAAATGTTGAAGGCATAGTGAGTTATCAGAGTGGAAACTACAAGGATCGGCAACCAATTACCATATCTCCACTTTAAGCCCTATATTTCTTCCCACCCTTTTTTTTGGTAAGGTTCATTTTGATTCTTCCATGCATAACAAAGCTTGTGTTTTAGCACATGGATTCCCTAAACCCCAGTTGTACACTAGAGAGTTGTATAGAAGTCTTGTGATGCATCATTATAAATATCCTTCATTCCTTGTTTCCTTCGAACTTAGTAGATGCATCCATAAAGAACCCTTAGATGAATCTTATGAGTCAAGAGTCTTGGTTTAAGGAGGGTTTGTTAAAGTCTAGTCA
>CM035420.1:114946163-114976163 GCA_020310875.1 Ceratopteris richardii
AGATTGATTTGTAGAAGCCGGATTTATCAATGATATCTAGCACACTGAATAGGTATCCCTCACCATCGTGGTGCCCAAAAAGAATGGAAAGTTATGAGTATGCATTAACCTGAAGAAGGTTAATGCATCCACTACAAGAGATAGTTATCCACTTCCTATCATTGAGCACATGTTGGAATGTGTAGTAGGCAAGGAAGTCCACAACTTCCTTAATGGATTTTCAGGCTACAATTAGGTGGCCATTGCCCTAGAAGACCAACACAAGATGTCTTTTGCCACAGAATGGGGCATATTTGATTTTCGGGTAATGCCCTTTGTTCTTACCTTCCAAAGGCTGATGTGTCATGTCTTTAAAGAATTCTTGCATAAAATCTTGGAAGTCTATGTTGATGATCTATGTGCTCATTTCAACATTAGAAAAACACATACTTGAGCTAAGCCAAATCTGTGACAAATGTAGAGAATATATCTACTTGAACCTAGAAAAGTGTGTTTTTATAGTCAGGCAAGTGAAGATTCTAGGACATCTAGTGTCAAAGAATGGAATATCCACAGGTGAGGATAAAGTTGGAGCTATTGTAGAGCTACCTAGGCCAAAGAATGTCTAGGAAGTACAAGCTTTCATGGAGCATTGCAGTTATTATCGACGCTTCATTCATATGTATGGGATCATTGCAAAGCCTCTGTACTCCCTTTTTGACTAACTTTGAGTGGTCAAAAGAATGTGAAAACTCCTTTAATGAGCTTAAGTGGGAACTATGTTTAGCATCAATATTGCCAACACCAGATTGGAATAAGCCATTTCATGTTCATATGGATGCATCCAATTATGCTATTGGGTGTGTACTAGCACAACCTACTAGTGAAGGTTATATGGATCTTCCCATTGCTTATGCCAGTAGATAATTGAATCCGACTGAACGAAATTATACTAGTATTGAAAGAGAAGGATTAGGCATGGTATATGTGGTTAAAAATTTTAGACATTATTTTCTTGCAAATAAGTTTAAATTTTTTAGTGACCATCGAACACAATTATATCTAGTGAAGAAACCTTGCGATATTGGCAGATTAGTAAGATGGTTCCTCTTACTAATGGAATATGACTTTGAAGTTGTGGTCAGGAAAGTAGGACTCACCTTTGGGTGGATCACCTTTCTAGACTAACTTCAAGAGAGTCCCCATAAGGAGTATTAGATGACCTTCCTAATGCTTACTTGTTCAATCTAGAAATAATGCCTAATGGGCCAAGACTATAGTACCTATTCTCACCTTTGGACCTAAACATCCTGTATTGAGAACTAGAGATAAAGAAGTGGTAAGGTCTCAAAAATACCACATACTGGCAGGCAACATGTATAAGTACACGAATCAAGGCATACTAGCTTGTTATGTAGATGAAGATGAACATGCTAAATGTGCAAATAGCACATGTAGGTGCACTGCAACAACATCATTCCAAACATTGAATCCTACATACTTAGTGAAGATTTGGTGTACATTGGCCAACCATGGAAGCAAATGTCCATTGGATGTGCAAGAAATACTAAATTTGTGCTATTAGACCACCTGTGGAACATCCCACTCTATATCAAGTGTCTATAGCGCCAGATTGGAACAAACCTTTGGTAGACTTTTTGAGGAGAAAGACATTCCCTTCAGAGATGACATTGGTTAGAAGAAAGAGCTTAGAAGAAGAAGCACTAGACTATGCACTCATTGGAGATAATTCATACAAGCGCAGAAGAGACAGATACCTAAGATTATGTGTTCATGAAAGTGAATATCTTAAGATCTTAGAAATTGCTCACCAAGGTGTGGCACGAGGGCATTTTGGATGAGACCATGCGATCAAAGCTATACTATTTGCAGGTCTTTGGTGGCCAACCCTTTACATGGATGCACATATCTATGTAAAATGATATGATATTTTTCAATGAAGTTAGTATGTGATATGTAAGGATGAGATGCCACTGAAATAAATGATGGGCGATCGCGCATTCTCCAAGTAGGGAATAGACTTTGTTGGTCCTATTAATCCCCCAGCAACGAGTTTACATGTTGATTATTGTTGCCACAAACTATCCAACCAAATGGATAGAAGTAAAAGACATGAAGAAGAACGATACTCAAACGATAGCTAAGTTCTTATTTGAGAATGTGTTCACCAGATAGAGGTTACCCATAGAGTTAGTAAGTGATAGAGGTACACATAAGTTGAGGGACAAGCCGAGAGCACAAATAAAATACTATGTAATGTATTGAAAAAATTGGTAAATAATAAATGCTCTGATTGGGACAAACAAGTACACCATGCTATTTGGGCATATCGAGTTGCCTATAAAATGGTACTCCAAGCCATACCTTTTCAAATGGTATTTGGCTAGAATGCAGTATTGCCACTAGTTTTCTTGATCCCTACATTAAGAGTAGGTATAGCCAAGAAAAGGCAAAATGCATACTTTAATGCCCACATGAAGGATAAAGGCTTCAAAGAAGGAGATTTAGTTTTAGTATACATCTTGAAGCAACATGCATGGAAGTTGGAGAAGCGTGGCTATGAACTCATGATTATTAATAGAATATCAACAAGTGGAGCTATCTAATTAGCCACTCTAGAATGCGACAGCTTACTGAGTTACATCAGTGGATGTAGTATCAAATTATATCAAGAACCTCTCATAGAGGAAATGCTAAGTCAACTCAATAGTGCAAAGAAACATAAGAAAGAGGAAAAAAGAGTTCGAGAAGAAGCATAGTCAGAGGCCTTAGAATGCATCTGATGAATGATAATGAGGAGATAGGGTAGAGATCAACCTAGTTCAGATGCTTATGACATACCAAGATATCACATGGCCATGTGTAAAGCATTAGGTGTGATTTCCCCTCGCATAATTGATCGACGTCCCTTTTTGACCCTAGAGGTAGGACAAGGAAAGTGTGCAAAGACTATAAGGGCATTGATTGACTCAGGTGCAACCACGTGTAGTTAGACTTTCTTACTGTGAAGAATTGAAATTAGGTATCAATCATATAGAAGCATATCTCATTGGATTGGGAGGTGTGGAAAATCCCTTGCACAACAAGGTGGAGCTTAACATTCGCCTTCAAGATGTTCTCATGATAGTCAAGGTGCTAGTGTGTCAAGATGAGGATCTCACCAAACCTCTTGTCCTAGGTCAAGACTAGATCTATGATCATGTAGCCAACCTAAACCTAAGAAGTGGACTTCTTCAGGTCTGGGTGAATCAAAGGCACATCAAACTTGTGTTAGAAAGTCAAGCACTTAGGCAACTAGAAAAGGCACCCATTCCTGGTCCTTCCAGGAACACACATGAAGATAATGATGCTATTCTTGTCCAAAGTTCTACGGTGTAGAAGAAGATTACTCATGAATAAATCACAAAAGCCAATATGAAACTCCCTTCTTTTCGAAAGACGGTCCCAGAGAAATAAGCAAGGCAAGACAAGGAACAGATGAAATAGATAATCAAGTCACATTCTCAACAATCGATGCCAAACAGAGTACCTCATGGAATGAAGGATATCTGGATGCGCAAGGGTGAACAACTCGTTGCTCAGAAGACATAACCCCAAAAATGCACGAAACAAACTACTCAATCAAAGACTACAATGAAGAAGCATTCCAAGAATCAGCCAAGGTGGATTATTTCCATCTGGATACCTAAGCGATCAAGGAAGGCAGACTCCAATGCTAGATAAATTCAGGTGTGTTGGAACTGAAGGACTCACAAGGCAAAGAAGCTTACGAAGGGAGTCAGAGAGAAGAGATGGCACAAGCAGACAGAGTAGTCAACGACGATCTGGCAAGTAGGCCAATATTTTTTCAGGACACTAAAGCATATCAAAGAGGTGGACACACAAGGAGAAGGAGCAAGTAGGGAGCTCAAAGATATGTATGTCAAATCGTTAGAAGAAATCCCTACAACAATAGTGATTTTCATCACTAAAAGCCATTGTAGATACCATTTCATATTTTTGTAGCTCCATTTTGTGCAAGCCAAGGAGTCCTTGAGCTTGAGGAGCATTCAAAGTAGCTACCTACCAATTTTTTTAATAATTTTTAAACTTCGTTTTAGTCTTCAAATAGCCCTTAGAACTTAATTTTTAACTAGGCCGGACACTAGGTCTGGACATGGCCAAAACCTAGTCAAAAACTATAAATAGAGCTAGAGAGCTCATTTTTGAGGTTAGCTTGTAATTGATTTGAACTTGTAAGAGCTTTTTGAAAGTAATCAAAAGAACTCCATTGCTTGTCACCCTTTGTCTTACCTTGTGTGCGCGTGTGTGTGTATGTGTGTGCATGTTAATGTGCTTCGCACTCACACACTTGTGCCTTCACTTGCTCGAGGTCGTCATACCATCCTCACGTCTTCCCGGATTGACATTAAAGGAGGTGCTACTCATCACTGAGCTACACCAAATTTTGGTGCCATTGCTGGGGATCGAGCTTTGAGGACGAGCGTGTGATGGTAAGACGTAGATTTGAGACGTTGGCGTTGTAGGTAATTTCTTTACTCTTCTTATTTTTCTCTTTCTTACCTCACCACCATCATCACCATCATCATCCTCACCATATCCGATGTCCATCTCCATCATCACGAACATTTTCAATTTTTGATCATATCACCTTCTCCACCTCATTTCCCTCATTCCACTTGTGAGAGAGAGTGAGAGAGCGATATTGTGTGCGTTGTTTTTGCACGTTTCTTGAGCTTTCTTGCAGGTACTTGCTTCATCATCATCTCCAGCACTCCGCGCAGGTACGAAACATCACGAAACTGTCTCTGTGTTGTCGAAGTCTGTCAATCGCGATCGATAGAAAAATCGGCCATTTCGTAAAACAAAGTGCACCACCATAATCTACATGATGAGCACATTCTAAATCACTAAAAACAGTTAAAAAATTCCGAGTTTCTCTATCAATCGCGATTGACACAGTCGATCGCGACTGACACCCACGATCGACAACTTCTGTCAATCGCGACCGATAGATCTGTCGATCGCGAGCGACAGAGACGACCGACTGACCCTGTCAATCGCGATCGACACCATCGATCGCGATCGACAACCATGACCGATACCTCTGTGAGTCGCGATTGACACCGTCGATCGCGATCGACTGAATTTTGATGATTGACTGAATTTCTCGCGTTGCCACGTGTCCATCGCCACGGACACAACCCCGATCGACTGAATTTACGGCGAAAATCTCGGAAAACGTGTCGATCGCGATTGACATGACCCACGATCGCGACCGACAGGCCCCGACAGACACCTCTGTCAATCGCGATTGACAGACCTGTCGATCGTGATTGACAGGCTTTTCGGCCAAAAAATTAGGGTTTTTATTCCAAGTTTTGGGGATAGTTTTTGGGCATATTGGTCTAGCAATTAGTGATTTGTGAGGTCCCTACACATGTATTTTTGAGAAAAATCCTGTGATCTATTAGTCTGTTTGAACCCTGTTTCAGCACCAGAACCCTGAACTGACATAACTTTCTCATACAAAATCCGTTTGCTGTGATTCTTGTTTTGTTGGAAAGCTCGTGGGGAGTACAACCAAAACTTCCACTGGTTACGATAAAATTAATATCAAGATTATTAGATATAGTATTTTTAAGTTGACCATATCCAGGGGGAACAAAACCAAGGGATCTCTAGAATTGTTTTCCATAAAGACAAAAGGCTAATTGGTATCTAAGTTACATGAATGAAAGTGCTTGGTTCTGTCCTTTGAATTTAAGTCTTGAGCTAATCTTGGGACTGATACAGGTCTATTGAGAGCAGTTGAGAGCATCCAAAGCAAGGACTTTTTGCAAGCTTGAGAATCGGGTTCTCGAGCACTAAAGAACAAGGGATCAGCAAGGAAGATCGGAATATTCTCAACTCCCTTTGTCAATTCCTAGCTTAGGCTAAGTTCGAGTAGTGCTAGGAGTGAGTTAGGACAACGATAGGCACGTGACAAGTCAAAGACTATCTAAGAAATCAAATTCAAGAGATAACCTGTGTGTGACCGAGAACTTTAAAGGAAAAGAACTTAACGTGGGACGATCAAATTAAGTGCGGAAAATTAACTCAAATATTCATGACGACGCGATATCAGACAAGATCATAAACACGATAACACACTAAAAAGGAATCAAGTGACTGACACCAATTGATCGGCAACAAGGTTGTACTTTGGGCAAAAATTGGGCTACTTAAATAGGCATATGAACCTTAGATCAGGACGACATCTAGTAAGAGATAGACAAAGTCTTAGGTCTTTAGAGGCTAGCGTTAATCATACTGCTAGGTCTTGGGCCCAGTAGTTGAGCCACCACTCGCATTATCCTAGCTCTGAGACTAGTGAATCAGAGATGTCTCAAGGTATGGATAGACTTACAGGAAGTACAGGTGTGCCATATCTGTATAGGGTGGAAGGCCCCTACAAGACACAGTTGGAATACCTTAGGACCAACCGATTAGGTGCCAGCATCTATGAGGACGGCCTAGGAAGATCCGTGGTCTAGATTGAAAATCCTGACCAATCCATTGGACTAGAACACCCAGCTGTAAAGTTTGACAATGGAGCATACTTGGACAAAGAAGGAACCATATATGTGGTCACTAGTCACCCAGACAGGACAAATGAATTCGGGAATGTGCTCCCTGAGACGGACATAGGTGACCTAGAGCAAGGGAACATAGGAGGAGAGCATAGGATCCCTCGAGGGAAATCTGTTCTTACTAGAATCCTCAATCCAGAGTGGATTCCCCAGGACAATAAGAGTATAGATCTGCTCCTAAACCAAGAGACCGATGAATCCTTTTGGAGGTATAAATAAAATAGGCCAAATGATGTAGGGTCAATCCTGATCTATGAGTTCAAAGATCCTGATAGCCCAGACAGAGTGACCTACTTAGATCACGCTTCAGAGAGGATCTTTGTGGTTACAAAACATGACAGGCATGCTTATACTTGGAAGGGTGAATTCGCTTTTCCCCAACCTAGATCGAACGTGTCCTATGGCCACCCGGGAGCTGGAGCATCCCAAGCTCATGGAGCTCAAAGAGACAGAAGTAGAGATAGGCCAGAAGTAAGCTTTGCCAACCCTGGGGGCAAAGAAAGAACGAGAACGAAAACAAATAGAGTGGAACCTGAGGTACTTAGGGCTCCAAGGAATCAAAGAAATGCGGATGAGTTCCTTCTACCAAGACCTAGAGAGCACACAAGGACTTTGAACCGACTCAGTTAGTTAAGTCCATGAAGAACTACTTCGATGGCACTGGAGATCCATACGATCATGTGGCTGAGTTTAGGCAAGTCTTGAGAGCTGAACAAGTGGAAGATCTGTTCACGCAGCACAATGCCTTTGGTCTAACCCTTAGGAACACTGCCCTGACATGGTTTCAGCCACTAAACGAGAGGCAGTTCAGGAGCATAGACCAACTTCTAGAGGCATTCATTATCGAATTCTCTAAAAGTGGCATAAGACATAACACTTCCTCGATGATTCACAGCTTCAAGCAAACCCCTCAAGAAACCGTGAGACTTGTCGGAAGAAGATCTAGGCAATACCTAGAGAGATGCCCTGTCTCTGAGTTACCCACACCAGCTAAGCAAGTGGCTTTGTTCTTGGATGGATTGCTAAGCACCAAATTGAGATCATATGTGTAATTGAAGGACCCTAGGACCATAGAAGAGTGTGTACGCATGTGCATTGACATCGAGGATAACCTAGGGGAGGAATTAGAGCTCTCAAAAATCTATAAAGATACTGATAGTTCTTCTAGCCTCTCTTCCACACAATCCACATCTATTGAGGAATTAGCAGAGAAAGTAGCTCAGAAATTAGGTGTCACTAGCAAACAGATCCCAAGATTTGCTCCTGTGAAAAGATGCTATACTTGTGGAGGTGACCATATGGCGAATGTATGTCCCATTATGGCTCAACCCCAAGTAAATCCTAGTAGCCAGTACTGCACCATAGAACGAAGATACACAAATCACACAGCATAAGACTGCCCATACAATAAGCAAGCGGTTAGGCAAACCTACCAGCCATACCCTCAACAAGGCAGATACCAGAGTCAATACCCACCACAACAGTATACTAGGCCTCATCAAAATTACCAACCGTAATATCAAGCCCAACTGAGATCCCAGCCAGTGCTAGCACAACAACCACCTGCTCCTACTAATGTGATTTCGGTAAAGTATGCAGCTGCAGAAGAAAACCTGAATAGAGCTATAGTCCCAGTAAAACCATTAATTTCAGAAAGTGATCCAAGTGACCATAACTTTGATTCTACGCATGTTGATAGTCCCCAGGCTTACTACATGTAGTCTCCTGAACATGGTGAGTCCTACTACAGTGAGGAACCGAGTGAACCTATTTGGGAGCCAGAGTATGCTAATGTCATGTACACAAACCCCAACTCTAGACCTCAACCTAGGCAAGTAAGACCCCCATTTCCTAAAGGACCATGCTACAGATGTCAGGGAGATCATCTCATTCGTGATTGTCCCTTGCCTCCACCTACACAACCCCAGTCAGTGACGATCCAGGGCTATTGCCAGGAGTGTGGAAAGGAGCATCTTTTATGAGACTGCCCAAAGAATCCTAATAATATGCCGAAAATCACTCCTATCAATGTCGTAGGGTTAGTTGTAGACTCCACAGGAAGTGTGACGTCCACTACACCAGTGCAAGTGATCACTAGAGCCCAAGCCTTGCAACAGAACCAAAGAGTAGACCAGGAAAAGAGCCCAGATATTAGTGAAACGGAGAGCATGACAAAGAAGAGGACTAGAGCTTGGAGAGATAGTCGTGAAAGAATGAAAAGACAATGGGCAAAGAAAATGAGTGAACTAGAGGAAAGCCTAAGAGAAACGAGAGCCAGGATAATCGAACTCACTTCTCAAAATCCCTCTCACACTACCCCTCCCCCATCATTCCAAAATCCATCCGAACCGCCACCTTCCAACCCGCCTCACCTAACTCCACCACCCCCTAGAGTAGGATTAGTCCTAGCAGATCCCCCTCCTGAGGACCTAAACATGATGCTTAAAGCATATCAAGCCAGAATCCAAGATGGGCCAAACGTAACTGATCATGGGAAGTGCTACCCTAGAGCAGAATTAGAGCTTGAACGAACTAAAATTTGCACTAAGATGGTGGAGCTGGCTCAAACCATGTTTGGAGCCAGCCGCCTCTTTAACATATCTAGCTCAGCCAAGACGCAGCTGCACTTTGAAGGACTGTAAGAAAGAATAGAGAGGCTAATTGCACAATAAGAAAAGGAACCCGCCTCTCAACACAAGGACAAGGCAAGTGAAAGAGTAGATCTTCCTGCCCAGGAATCCTATGTGCCTAACTCTACGGAGCCAGACACATCATCTTCTATGAATCGGTTCACACTAGAATTCCTACGAGAGATTCAAGAAGACAAATGGGCCAAAGAAAGTGAAGTCCCTCCTTCCATTGAAATTGTGGATGATGCACACGACCAATTCCCACAAGACATCCCATCCATTTATGAGCAGCAGGAGAGCACCCAATCTCAGGAAAGATTAGACTTTGAGTCTAACTCTCTACAAGAATTACCCCACTTCACAGGCCCATGGGAAGCTAAGTCTTCTTGTATGAGAGCACCCACGGTCATGGTACGAAATGAGGACTCAGTTATACCTAGGAACACAGAGGTAGTGAAAAACACTAAAGTACAGTGCAACCTCACCTTAGAAGAGCTACTCAAAGTGAGGCCAGAGCTATGGAAACATGTAGCCAAACAAGTACCAGAGATAGCAAAACCTCATTCCCAGGTAGGATCCCAGAGAACAGTGCCAAAAATACCATTGGACAAGATAGGAGACATGAGTGAGGGCGAAGAGGGAAACACATATCTTCCTATCACCCATCAAGGATACACCACCAAGGCCATTTTAGACTCAGGCGCATGAGTTGCAATTGCTACCACTTCCCTATGGAGGCGTTGGGGCAAGCTAGCACTCAGAGCCACGAGGATGAAATTGCAAATGGCCGATGGTCACATAGAGAGACCCTTAGGGCTGTTAGAAGGAATAACTCTCACCACATGTGGTGTTGAGTTCGAGCATACATTTGCTATATGTGATTTTAGCAAAAATCATGCCTATGAAATGATCTTGGGACGACCCTTTATGCAACAGCTACAAGTGGTACAGAACTGGGGAACCAATTCCTTGTACCTGCAACACTTAGGTGCTACGACCAAAGTGAATCTCAAAGATTACTCTCATAGAGATGTTCCTCCTATCCAATGGAATCCCCTCCATAGAGCCAAAGATGATACGAAATCGGTGCATTCCATAGGATCAGGATCCTCATGGATGCATGAAGACACCCACTTATGGATGTGCAAAGTAGCAGTAGAAGAAGAGAAGAGAGAAGAAGCCAGAGAGATAGGTGCAAAAGAAACACATAGATCAATCGAAGACCCAGCCTATGCACCTGTAGTCTTTCCTGATGAAGAATTTGAACCCCACGACTGGGCAGAAATCCTAGCAACAATGGATGTAGCCATCAATGAAGAACAATGGACACCTCATTGTGATGAAGATGGCTATGACATTTCCATCTTCTCCATAGAGCCAATCATGGGAGAAGCAGTGTTAGAAGAGTGTGAACCTAGCCCTGATGCATTTGAGGATGCAAGTGACTCCGATCTAGAGTCAATCATCATGGACCCACCTTTTGCATCAAATGAAGAATACTTCTATGAAGTAGAATTTCAACCCAAGAGGCATGGAGAGCTTACAAATGATGTAAGGCTAGCCACATATGTGACCCCGAAGGAAGAAGGAAAGAAAAGAAAGAAGAGAGAAGTCACACCAGAAGAGGAAGACTCTTTGTTTGAGGTCTCGAAAAATTTTAAGAAGTATGAGATAGATGAGAGAAGGGTCATGATCAGGATGCCTAAACGAGAGGTGCAATCGGGTGAGGCCTATGATAACAAAGAAACCACCAAGAAAATAGTGGTAGTTGTGGAAGAAGGAGAAGAGAGATGCACGTACATAGGCCATGACCTGACATAAGACAAAGAGCACAAATTGATAGCCTTGCTAAGAGAATACAGAGATGTATTCGCTTGGAGTTACAAGGATTTGAAAGGTGTGGACCCTGACATATGCTCACACACTATCCCCATGACCTCAGATGCCAAACCTTCTAAGCAAAAGCCATACACATATAACGATAATTATGCTGCCAAGATCAAAGAGGAGATAGATAGACTGGTTGAAGCTGGATTCATCTATGAAATTGAGCACACTGAGTGGGTATCCCCCATTGTAGTGGTGCCCAAGAAGAATGGAAAGCTGCGTGTATGCATTAACCTGAAGAAGGTCAATGCAGCCACAATTCGAGATAACTATCCGCTTCCTATCACATATCATCTCTTAGAAAGACTAGCAGGCAAGGAAGTGTACAACTTCCTTGATGGATTTTCGGGCTACAATCAAGTAGCCATAGCTCCAGAAGATCAGCATAAGATGGATTTTGCCACGGAATGGGGCATATTTGCCTTTAGAGTAATGCCATTTGGGCTTACCAATGCACCAGCTACCTTCCAGAGGCTGATGTGTTATGTATTTAAAGAGTTCCTGAGGAAGAACTTAGAAGTCTATGTTGATGATCTTTGTGCTCATTCCAACATTAGACAAACCCATATTCCTGAACTCAGATAAATCTTTGACAAATGTAGAGAATATCAAGTCTGCCTGAACCCAAAAAAGTGCGTTTTTATGGTTAGACAAGGCAAGATTCTAGGACACATAGTGTCAAAGAATGGCATATCCACTGATGAAGAGAAAGTGAAAGCTATAGCCGAGTTACCTAGGCCAAAGAATGTCAAGGAAGTACAAGCTTTCATGGGGCATTGTGGTTATTACCGACAGTTTATACACATGTATGCCATCATAGCAAAGCCTTTGTATGGACTTTTGACTAACTTTGAGTGGACTGATGAATGTGAGAATTCCTTCAATGAGCTTAATCGACGATTATGTTCAGCACCAATCTTGACCACACTAGATTGGAATAAGCCTTTCCATGTTCATGTGGATGCATCCAATTATGCTATTGGGTGTGTACTCGCGCAGCCTACCGGTGAAGGTAATATGGATCTTCCAATTGCCTATGCTAGTAGACAATTGAATGCAGCTGAACGAAATTATACCACTACGGAGAGAGAAGGACTAGGCATGGTATATGCAGTTAAAAAGTTTAGACATTACTTGCTTGCAAATAAGTTTAAGTTTTTTACTGACCATCAGACACTGCTATATCTCGTGAACAAGCCATGCAATACAGGAAGATTAGTAAGATGGTTTCTCTTGCTAATGGAATATGATTTCGAAGTTGTGGTAAGGAAAGGGAAGACTCAGTTGAGAGCAGACCATCTCTCTAGGCTCACATCTGGAGAAGCCCCACAAGGAGTGTCAGATGACCTTCCTGATGCTTACTTGTTTAATTTGGAAGTGGTGCCGCAGTGGGCTAAGCCATTAGTGCCAGTATTGACGTACGGGCCTAACCACCCAGTAATAAACACACAGGATAGAGAGGTAGTAAAAGCCCAAAAGTATCACATCATGGCATGAAGTATGTACAAGCACACAGATCAAGGGATCCTGGCTTGTTGTGTGGAAGAGGATGAGTACACTAAATGGTTTCAATTAGCACATGTAGGTGCATTAGAGCAACACTACTCAAAGCAACACACCCTACAGACACTAAGGAGACTCGGAGTGCATTGGCCGACTATGGAAGCTGATGTCCAAAAGTTGTGCAAGGAGTGCCCAATCTGATGCACTAAACCGCATGTGGAACATGCCACTCTTTATCAAGTGTCCATAGTGCCAGATTGGAGTGAACCACTAGTATCCTTCTTGAGAACGAAAGCATTCCCTCCAAGCATGACTCTGGCTAGGAAAAGGAGTTTAGAACAAGAAGCCCTGGATTACTCACTCATTGGTGATAATCTATACAAACGTGGTAAAGATGGTTACCTCAGACTATGCGCCCATGAGAGTGAATATCTCAAGATCTTGGAAACTGCTCATCAAGGTGTAGCAGGAGGACATTTTGGACCAGACCGAGTGATTAGAGCGATCCTATTTGCAGGCTTGTGGTGGCCTACCCTTCACATGGATGCACATACCTATGTGAAACGGTGTGATGTTTGTCAGAGAACTCAGTGTCCTATACGCAAAGATGAGATGCCACTGAAACCTATGATAGGTGGACGTGCATTCTCTAAGTGGGGAATAGACTTTGTAGGTCCTATTAATCCCCCAGCTAAGGGTTCCCATGCTGAGTATATCATTGTTGCCATGGACTATCTAACCAAGTGGGTAGAGGTAAAAGCCACAACAAAGAACGATGCTCAAACAACAGCTGAGTTCTTATTTGAGAATGTGTTCACCAGATACGGGTTACCTATATAGCTAGTCAGTGACAGAGGCACTCACTTCTTGAATGAAGTTATTGAAAATCTGCTCCAAGAATTCTTGGTAGTACATAAGAAGTCTGCCCCCTATCACCCCCAAGCTAATGGCCAGGATGAGAGCACAAATAAGATCTTATGTAATGTCTTGACGAAATTAGTGAACAATAAACGCTCTGATTGGGACAAAAAGCTACACCATGCTGTTTGGGCATACCGAGTCGCCTACAAAACGGTACTCCAAGCCACCTCCTTTCAGATGGTATTTGGCCAAAATGCAGTGCTACCATTGGACTTCTTAATACCTACATTGAAAGTAGCACAAGAGCATGAATGGACGGGTCATGAACTCTCCTCTAGACTTTTTGACCTTGAACAACTAGGAGAAACAAGACTGAGGGCGGCTGCAGGGATATATGTAGCTAAGAAACGATAGAAGGCATACTTTGATGCCCATGTTAAGGACAAAGGGTTGAGAATTGCAGAACATCAATTAGCACAAGACGTTGTAGAATACTACATCCAACGACCCACCCAACAAGGGTCTGTCAGGGACGATAGACGCGAGAGAGGGGGGGTGTTGGAACTGAAGGACTCACAAGGCAAAGAAGCTTACGAAGGGAGTCAGAGAGAAGAGAAGGCACAAGCAGACAGAGTAGTCAATGACGATCTGGCAAGTAGGCCAATATTTTTTCAGGACACTAAAGCATATCAAAGAGGTGGACACACAAGGAGAAGGAGCAAGTAGGGAGCTCGAAGATATGTATGTCAAATCGTTAGAAGAAATCCCTAAAACAATAGTGATTTTCATCACTAAAAGCCATTGTAGATACCATTTCATATTTTTGTAGCTCCATTTTGTGCAAGCCAAGGAGTCCTTGAGCTTGAGGAGCATTCAAAGTAGCTACCTACCAATTTTCATAATTTTTAGACTTCGTTTGAGTCTTCAAATAGGCCCTAGAACCTAATTTTTAACTAGGCCGGACACTAGGTCTGGACACGGCCAAAACTTAGTCAAAAACTATAAATAGAGCTAGATCATTTTTGAGGTTAGCTTGTAATTGATTTGATCTTGTAAGAGCTTTTTGAAAGTAATCAAAAGAACTCCATTGCTTGTCACTCTTTGTCTTACCTTGTGTGCGCGCGTGTGTGTATGTGTGTGCATGTTAGTGTGCTTCGCACTCACGCACTTGTGCCTTCACTTGCTCGAGGTCTTCCCGGATTCACATTAAAGGAGGTGCTACTTATCACTGAGCTACAAGGTGCCAAAGACATACTTACAAGCTGAAGTAGCTTCACATAAGCTCATAAGCTTGAATCGTGGGTCTAGACAAATTGAGGTGCCAAAGACCTACTTACAAGCTGAAGTAGCTTCACATAAGCTCATAAGCTTGAATCACCACTCATAGACACTCATGTCACAAACTTCGTGGCGAATATCTGCACTCAACATCTCCACACCTCAAATCACACCTAGGACTATTTGGAAATGGGTACCCAAAAAGTCCCAAATCCAAAAAACCTAAAAGTCATCACTGTCAAAAGTTATAACCCCATGCAAAAAATAGAATTAAACCGTGTATCAAACCCCCTGATCCAATTTTGTAAATCAATTGTGACTAGAGTAGATGCATTTTGAGTAGATTGCATATCCAAAGTATGCATCAAGGGAAATCACTAACCTACTAACCAACACTCACAGACGCAAGGAACAACTCACTCACTAACTCCCTAACCATTATATGTATCATGTTGTTGTAAAGGAAACAAAGTATCATCATGTTTTCGTTGCAATGCTAATATGATCTCCTTTTCTAGCAGATTCAGAGAAAAACAATACAACTAGCATCATGGCTAACACAACGGGCACGTGTTCATAGGCAAGAATAAGTCAAATAGGAGTTAATATGGAAAACCTACCTATTGAAGTGCCATAGACCAAGCAACTTATAGAGTTATGCTGCCTCCATCAAATATCGATTCTGATCTACCTAGAGGACTTACAGAGAAGGTTAGCAATCATTCTCATTGGTTCAATGGGATGCAAGGGCAATTAGGAGATGCAACTTACATATGGGAGTCAAAGTGCGAGTTCGACAACATTTAGGGGAGGTTCCATTTTTGCTCCAAAGGGTTTGAGAAACTCCGGAACACCCATGAACTACAAGTAATTTTGCAACATGTAGGGCTAGCCGAATATTTCAAGGCCCCCATACCAAAGCCAGACTTCAAACTCTGCTATTATTTGGTGTCCACCATGTAGGCTAGCAGTGTGAAAGATTGACTCGATACCTTTGTAATTCCTTCTCTATCATGCAACAATGAATTGAAGAAGTTTGAACTCATCATCGAATTGGTAAGAGATGCACTTAACATGCACGGAACACATGTCCCTTTGAAAAAGGAAGCCTTGGTACGAGACAATATGAAGATTCACTCAGCCACACAAAAGAATCTGGTTCAGTCTTTATCAAGTAGAGACATGCTCAGTGACCATTAAGCTTCCTGTGTGGATTATAGAGCAATTGTATGAAGCTAATAAAAGGTGGCTCAAGAAACCAATCTTGAATGGATGTTGTGCCATTACTCATATGATATAGAGGTGTCTATTGTACGATGTGCCCATCAAGTGGGCTATGACTTGGTTCCAATTACAAATATTTAAAGGTTGCCGAGCTTCTTCCAATCAATCTAAGACAAGTATCCCATGTGTCCAACCACAAGAAGTTCTTACAACCCTAGAGATATCCCCAATGGGAGAAGGTACAGTGAACAGATTCCCTCTTTAACCTTGTCTTAGGACATCTTACCTCCAAAACGCAATCATAGGCCACCTAGAGTTTAGATCCACTTTTATAGGCTTCCCTATCACCGAACCTCATTCCATGGTAGTCCGACTTCCAAGCTCTCACATTCCAACCTTCGTCCCACTAATCCTTCAACCCATGCATGCCTTTTTCTCTAAACTGTTCCCACCCTACACCCAAACCTCCTTGTCTGTCCCATTCTCAACAACCACATCACAATTATTCACCAGGACCACACAACACACCTACCATTCAGATGTATATGGTAGACACCACACTTACCTCCATGTCCAATAGCATGGATATTTCACTACCTAGAGCACCTCCCTCTTCCCCCCACAATTCCACCATTTCCCATTTCCCTACCACTAGCTTCACCTGCATCCACCTCTCTGTTAGACATAACATTCATGCTCCCCATTCCCTATTCCCTATTCCCCATTCCCTTTCCCTTGCATCGACCAATGTACAAACTACATCTTCATGTGTAGATATTTCATTTAATACTACGATTCAGTGTATGACACAACTTTAGACAAGGTACCATCAGCTAGAGGCACACATAGGATATTACAAGATTGCTCTTCAGAATTACAACAATGAATCACAATACTCAAAGTAGACAACAAGAGTCTTCAAGATCAGTTTCATACATTACAAGAAGCAACACATCATACTTGAGACAAAGCTTCAGGATGTAGATACTGAGGCTTTGCAAATAGTCAAAGAACAACTCTGCACTCAGATGGAACACAATTCTAAAATCTAGTGCATCATGTCACTCCTCTAAAATGGCGGCTCAAGAGGAGAATAGACATTTTCAGCTACAAAATCAAGAAAATTTAGCAGTGGCCATAAGGGGCATATAAGTTGTTGAAGCTCAAAGTCAAGGACAAAGCACAGAAGCATATCAAAAGGTGGACACACAAGGAAAGGGAGCAAGTAGGGAGCTCCAAGAAGTGTATGTCAAATTTTCAGAAGAATCCCCTACAAAAATAGTGATTTTCATCACTAAAAACCATTGTAAATACCATTATCTATTTTTAGTAACTTCTTTTTGTTCAAGTTGAGGAGTCCTCGAGCTTGAGGAGTATTAGAAGTACCATCGTACCAATTTTCATAATTTTTAGACTTCGTTTGAGCCCTCAAATAAGCCCTGGAACCTAATTTTTAACTAGGCCGGACACTAGGTCTGGACAGGGCCAAAACTAGTCAAAAAACTACAAAAAGAGCTAGAGAGCTCATTTTTGGGGTTAGCCGGTTAGAGAATAGAACTTTTATAAGAGAACTCTTTGGCAATCTAAGCTTTCCATTGTTCCGCTCTTTGATCTTACTTTGTGCGCGTGTGTGTGTATGTGTGTGCATGTTTGTGTGCTTTCACTCACGCACTTGTGCCTTCACTTGCTCGTGGTCTTCATACCAGTCCTCACATCTCCGCGGATTGAAAAGTAAAGGAGGTGGTGCTTACGCTTGAGCTACACCAAATTTTGGCGCCGTTGCCGGGGAGAGAGCTTGGAGGACGAGCGTGTGACGGTAAGACGTAGAGTAGCGACGTTGGAAGGTAAAAAAATCATCATTTTCAGTTCAGTTTTTTAATTTTTCTTCTTCTTCATCTTCTTCATCATCTTCATCTCCAGTGCATCAGGAAAGCTTGGAAAAGGTAAAATTTTCAGTTTCTGTCAGAAATTGCCGAGTGTGGCGGACCATCGCGATGGTCTGCAAAGTTCGGAATTTGGAGAAGGCGACCACACCAGCGTGTAGAGCACACTTGCGCCACTAGGAATCCATACTTGCATTGCAAAAAATCACATTTTGGTGGACCATCGCGATTGGCTTAGACCATCGCGATTGTGTCACACCATCGCGATAGGCTCACGCCATCGCGACGGCTCGGCCGGACCATCGCGACGGTCTCGGACCATCGCGACGGTTCACTTGAGCCATCGCGACGGTCCACTTGGACCATCGCGATTGTTCAGCTGACCTCGGGCCATCGCGATTGGCCCATGCCATCGCCACGACGGTGCCACGTGTCAAGATAGACCATCGCGACGGTTCATTTTTTCGGACCATCGCGACAGCCCAAAATCGGACCATCGCGACAGCCCAAAATCGGACCATCGCGATTGGCTCACGCCATCGCACTTGTGACCATCGCGACGGTTCACTTCGGACCATCGCGATTGTCCACCTTTGACCGTTGACCCACGCCATCGCGATTGTCCGCCTGAACACGCCATCGCGACGGTTCGACCTCACGCCATCGTGATCGTTCACTTCGGGCCATCGCGACGGTTCACCTTTTCGCACCATCGCGACTGTCCAAACTCCACGCCATCACGACGGTTCGCTTGGACCATCGCGACGGTCTCAGACCATCGCGATTGTGCACCCCCATCGCAAATTTTAGGGTTTCATTTTTTGGCCAATTTTGGGGCAATTTTTGGGAAATTTTTGGGTGATTATACTCATAGGAGACCCCTTAGCTCATATTTGGAGAAAAACCGGTTTGTCAGTTTTTACCCCCTAGGGCCTGAATGGTCATAACTTTTTCATCCGAAGTCCGTTTTTTGAGCTTAATAGCTCATTAAAGAATACATCTATTTTTAGATAATCTATTTTGAGGTTGACCTAGTTTGGGATTAGGAAGCCAGGGGGCAAGCATTGAAAAATTGGGCAAAAGGAAAGGGACTCAAAAGGTGTATATACTCAAGTGCTTGATCATCCAACTGTGAATTGGTCTAATATTGGATTCTTCCAGGTCTAGTAAGGACAATCAAAGGCAATCCAAAGCAAGCTAGCAAGGGTGAGTACCACGCTTGGGAGAAGGCTTCCTGGGCTTGTGCAGCAGTTTGGTCAACCAGCTAATTGAGGTTGGAAGATCTCTCAACCCTCCTTTGTCAATTCCTAGCCTAGGCTAAGTACGACTTAGGTGTGGTAATTAATTAGGGCAATGTTAGGCACGAATCAAGTCCAAGAGTATTAATCAATCAAGTGCGGAAATTCACTTAAGTACTCCTGACTACGCGATTTCAGACAAGACCATAAACATAATATTCAACTCAAAAAGAACAAAGTGATTGGTGCAAATTAACCTGCAACGAGAGTGTGCTTAGGTTCAAGGGGGTAGATAAATCAGGCATATGAACCTTAGATCAGGCAGGCACTTGGGCCGAGACAGACAAAGCCTCAGATCTTCTGAAGCTAGTGTCAACTACACAGCCAAGTCTTGGGCTCAACAGCTTAGTGGTTATCCTTACACACGAAGTTCAGAAACCAGTGACTCAGAAATGTCTTTTAGCATGGAAAGACCCACATGTGGCACAGGCACTGCCTATTTACAGACACCAGAAGGTCCCTATAAGACCCAATTGGAGTTTATCAAGACCAACCAATTAGGTGCTCGCATCTATGAGGATGGTCTAAGACGATCAGTGGTCCAACTCAAAAATCCAGATCAATCCTTTGGACTTGAACACCCGGTGGTCAAGTTCGAAGAGGGTTCATACATTGATAAGGAAGGAACCATGTATGTGATCACCAACCTACTAGATAGGACTGATGAGTTTGGAAATGTCATTCCTGAGAATGAAATAGGAGACCTAGAACAAGGAAATGTAGGACAAGGACCCCAGACTCCTAGAGGTAAGTCAATCTTGACTAGAGTGATCACTCCAGACTGGATCCCTCAAGATAACAAAAGCATAGAACTATTTTTGAATAGAGAAACAGAGGAAGCATTTTGGAGATTCAAGCCAGATCAACCTAGCCAATTGGGCATAGTCATCATCTACGAGTTCAAGGATCCAGAGATGCCAGGCAAAGTTGTTTACCTGGATAACACATCAGAGAAAATTTTCTTGGTAACAGAACATGATAGACATGCATATACTTGGAAGAATGAATTGATCTTTCCCCCACCAAGATCCAATATTTCCCATGGCCTCCAAGGAGTAGGATCATCCCATGCTCATGAAGCCCAGAGAGAAAGAACTAGAGAGAGACCTGAGGTAAGTTTTGCACACACCGTGGGCAGGAATAGATCAGGATTTGAAAATGGAAGACTTGAAAGAGAAAGACATCAAGCACATAGGCAGAAAAGAGATGAACATGATTTTCCATTGCCTAGACCCCGAGAGCACCCAAGAACCCTTAGACCCACTCAAGTGATCAAGGCAATGAAGAATTATTTTGACGGGTCAGGAGATCCTTATGATCATGTGGCCGAGTTCAAACAAGTGTTAAGAGCAGAACAGGTTGAGGATTTGTTCACCCAATACGAGGCATTTGGTTTGACTCTTAAGGGCACTGCCTTGGCTTGGTTTCAACCATTGAGTAGTCGCAACTATCGCGATATAGGTCAACTGCTAGACGAATTCATTGTAGAATTTTCCAAGAGTGGTATCAGGCATAACACATCATCCTTGATCCACAGTTTCAAGCAGACACCCCAAGAAACAGTGCGACTAGCAGGTAGAAGGTTCAGACAATACCTAGAAAGATGCCCTGTACTAGAATTACCCACATCAGCCAAACAGGTGGCACTATTTTTAGATGGCCTACTGAGCACAAAGTTAAGATCATATGTATATTTGAAAGAGCCTAGATCCATAGAAGAGTGCGTGCGGATATGCATTGACATAGAAGACAACTTGGGAGAGGAGCTAGAACTATCCAAACTCTATAAGGACTCTGATAGTTCCACGAGTCATACCTCTAGAACCTCCATTGAAATAGAGGAAATAGCTGAGCAAGTTGCCAAGAAGCTCGGAGTCCAAAATAAACAAACACAGAGAGTCACTCCAGTGAATCGGTGTTATACTTGTGGGGGCGACCACATGGCTAATGTATGCCCAATGCAAAACCAAAACATTAGAGAAAGGAATGCTCCATATTGCACTATTGAGAGAAAATACACAAACCACACGGCTCAAGATTGTCCCTACAATAGGCAGGCTGTTAGACAAAATTATCTGCAACCTTACCCACAAGGTAGGTATCAGAATCAGTACCAACAGCCATATTATAGGCCACAACAATATCAACCTCAATACCAGCAGCAATATCAGGCACCATATAGGCCACAACCAGTCCTAGGAAACCAACCGTCAGCTCCTGCCAATGTGATCCCAGTTAAATATACGATGGCGGAGGAGAACCCTAATAGAGCATTGGTACCACTAACCCCATTGATACCAGGAAATGACTCTCACGCTCATGGTTCAGACTACTTCCATGAAGATAGTCCACATGCGTATTACACAGAGTCACCTGAACATAGTGAGGTTTACTCGTATCAATATGAGGCACCACCTATGGAGCAAAATTGGGAGCCAGAATACTCCAATGTCATGTACACAAATCCTAACCCTAGGCCCCAGTTGAGACAAATGAGACCACAAGCCCTTAGAGGATCTTGTTTCAGATGTCAAGGTGACCATTTCATTCGTGACTGTCCCCACCCACCATCTCCGAGTCAAGGACAGGCTATCACAATACAGGCTTTTTGTCCTGATTGCGGCAAAGACCATCTCCCCAGAGATTGTCCAAGAAACCCCTCCAGTGCACCCAAGATTACACCCATTAATGTGGTAGGCTTAGTGGCAGATTCAAGTTCAAGTAGTAGCAATGTGGCTCCTATACAAGCTGTCACTAGAGCACAAGCCTTAAAACAGGATAAACCAGTAGAACAACCAGAGTCGAGTGAATCGGGAGAACCTAGTAAGAGGAAAACAAGAACATGGAAGGATACCAGAGAGAAGGCTAATCGCAAGTGGAACAAAAAGCTATCCGAGCTAGAAGAAAGCCTAAGGGATACCAAAACAAGAATAGAAGACATTGCATCTCAAAGCCCCTCACATACCGAAGCTCCATCCACTCCACCTCATTCCACCCCACCACCCATTGTAAATAACCCACAACCAGGGTCGGTTCTTGCAGATCCAACCCCAGAAGGCTTGGACATGATGTTCAAGGCCTACCAGGCTCGTCTTCAAGAAGGGCCAACAGCTGCAAACCTAGACAAGAGTTACCCTAGAGCGGATTTAGAGATTGAACGAATGAAATTGTGCATGAAAATGGTGGAACAAGCTCAAGCTATACTTGAGACTAGTCAAAAGTTCAATCAGACAAACTCTGTCAAAGCAGATTTGCATTTCCAAGGCTTATTAGAAAGATTAGAGCAGTTTGTAAACAAACCACAAGTTTCTTTACCTCCACAGGCTCAACCAGTTATTGAAAGAGGAAGCTCACATCCAATGGGAGCTTATGTTCCTAATTCCACGGATTCAGGAATACCTCCTTCAATTCAACAGTACTCTCAAGAATTCTTGCGGGAAATACAAGAAGAGAAATGGGCCAAGGAGAAGGGTAATTCCCCTCCTATTCCTGAGATTGATGATCTTCAGGATCAATTTCCCCAAGACATTCCATCTATTTACGGAGATGAAGCAGAACAACAAGAAGATGAAAAGTTAGATTTTGAATCTAATACCTTAGAAGAACTGCCTCAATTTCCAGGCCCATGGGAATCTGAATCTATCCAGATAAGAGCTCCCACAATATTGGTAAGAAATGAAGACTCAGTGATTCCAAGAAACACTGATGTCGTGAAGAACACTAAGGTTCAATGTCATCTCACTGTAGAAGAGCTGCTCAAAGCAAAACCTGAGCTTTGGAATCATGTGAAGGATCAGGTTCCAGAACTCGATTCCAATATGCCAAAAGTAGGCTCTAAGCAGAAAGTACCAGAGATACCTCTAGACAAAATCGGGGATGTGAGTGAAGGTGAAGAAGGTAATACTTATCTTCCAATCACCTATCAAGGTTACACAACCAAAGCAATCATAGATTCAGGTGCTGGTGTTGCTATTGCGACCACCTCCTTGTGGAAGCAATGGGGCAAACCCACATTAAGACCAACTAGAATGAAACTTCAAATGGCTGATGGTCATTTTGAAAGACCTCTAGGATTGCTAGAAGGGATCACTCTAACCACTTGTGGTGTAGAGTTTGAGCACACATTTGCTATATGTGACTTTGAGAAAAATAATGTCTATGAGATGATCCTAGGAAGACCCTTCCTACGACAATTGCAAATAGTACAGGATTGGGGAACTAACTCCTTGTACTTACAGCACTTAGGGGTCACCACGAAGGTCAATTTGAAGGATTACACCTTCAGAGATGTACCACCCCTACAGTGGAATTCTATCCACAAAGCGAAAGAAGATTCCATCTCTGTGCATTCTGAAAGTTCACCTGATCCATCATGGCTGCATGAAGATACTCATTTGTGGATGTGCAAGGTCACAGAGGAAGAGGAAAAGCGCCTAAAAGCGAGAGAAGAAGGAACTCCCCCAGGAGATAGACCAATAAAAGACCTAGCCTATACACCGATGATATTTCCAGATGAGGAATTTGAGCCTCATGGTTGGGCAGAAATCCTAGCTACCATGGACATAGCAGTCAATGAAGAACAATGGACACCTCACTGTGATGAGGAGGGTTATGATATTTCAGTGTTCATGTGTCAGCCCCTATTGGAAGAATGTGATCCTAGTGAGTTCATAGAAGAAGAGAATGACGATGATCTAGAATCCATTGTGATGGATACTTTCTTTGACTCAGAGGAACACTATTTAGAAGACATAGGAGTGTTAACCCAAAAAGAAGAAGAACCCCTCACGAGTATTAAAACGATAAATTCAAAGGAAAAAAGGGAGGAAGGTCAAAAGAAAAAGAAAAGAAAAGCAGTGAAACAAGAAGGGGAAGAATCACTGTTTGAAGTACCAGAAAATTTCAAGAAATATGAAGTGGAAGACCGCAAAATTTTGTTACGAATGCCTAAGAGAGAGGCCATTATAGGAGAAGCATATGACAATAAGGAAAAGACCAAAAAAATTGTAGTAACCATTGAAGGGAACGAAGAGCGATGTACGTACATAGGAGACGACCTAAGTGCAAAAGAAGAAGCAGAGCTTGTAGCTCTGTTAAGGGAATATAGGGATGTGTTTGCATGGCACTATGGAGACTTGAAAGGAGTAGATCCAAAGATTTGCTCTCATACAATTCCGATGACCGCTGACGCCAAGCCCACCAAACAAAAGCCCTACACATATAATGACAATTATGCAGCCAAAATAAAGGAGGAAATTGATAGGCTGATTGAAGCTGGATTCATCTATGAGATTGAGCACACTGAATGGGTGTCCCCCATTGTAGTGGTACCCAAGAAGAATGGGAAATTGCGAGTGTGTATTAACCTTAAAAAAGTTAATGCTGCTACGATTCGAGATAGTTATCCACTTCCAATCACTGAACATTTATTGGAGCGTGTCGCAGGCAAGGAAGTTTATAGCTTCCTTGATGGGTTTTCGGGCTACAATCAAGTAGCCATTGCCCCAGAAGATCAACACAAAACGGCTTTTGCCACAGAATGGGGAATCTTTGCATTTCGTGTGATGCCATTCGGTCTCACCAATGCACCCGCAACTTTTCAAAGGCTCATGTGTCATGTCTTCAAGGAGTTCTTGCGAAAGAATTTAGAAGTATATGTGGATGACTTATGTGCTCATTCCCAACAAAGAAGATACCACATCCCTGAGCTCAAACAAATCTTCAACAAGTGTAGAGATTATCGAGTGTGTCTGAACCCAGAGAAGTGTGTGTTCATGGTACGACAAGGTAAAATCTTAGGTCACATTGTTTCTAAGAATGGAATTTCAACAGATGAGGACAAAGTAAGAGCAATAGCAGAGCTGCCCAGGCCAAGGAATGTTAAAGAGGTACAAGCCTTTATGGGCCATTGTGGATATTACCGTAGGTTTATCCACATGTATGCCATCATAGCTAAACCTCTTTATGGGTTGTTAACAAATTTTGAGTGGAACGAGGAATGCGAGAATTCCTTCAACGAGCTGAAAAGACGTTTGTGCACAGCACCAATATTGACTACTCCGGATTGGAGCAAACCCTTTCATGTCCATGTAGATGCCTCCAATCATGCAATAGGATGTGTGCTAGCACAAACCACAGGTGAAGGAAACCTAGATTTTCCGATAGCATACGCTAGTAGGCAATTAAATGCAGCTGAACGCAATTACACCACAACAGAGAGAGAAGGCTTAGGCATGGTATATGCTGTGAAAAAATTTAGACACTATCTATTGGCCAATAAGTTCAAGTTTTTCACTGATCATCAAGCTTTACTATATTTGGTCAATAAACCTTGCAATACAGGCCGCTTAGTAAGATGGTTCCTCGTACTAATGGAATACGACTTTGAAGTTGTTGTCAGGAAAGGTAGAACCCATCTTAGGGCAGACCATCTTTCTCGCATCACTTCAGGAGAGCCACCGCAAGGAGTGTCTGATGAATTGCCCGATGCTTATCTGTTCAATCTAGAAGTTGCTCCTAAATGGGCAAATAAGTTGATACCCGTCCTAACCTTCGGGCCTGCAAATAAAAATGTGAAGACAAGCAAAGAAGAAATTGTAAAATCACAAAAATATCACATATTGGCCGGAAGTATGTACAAGCAAGATACTGAGGGCATATTAGCTTGTTGTGTCGAGGATGACGAACATATTAGTTGGTTGCAACAAGCCCATGAGGGACTGCTAGGAAATCACTACCCTAAACAACGGACATTGCAGAATCTAAAACGTTTAGGAGTGTATTGGCCTAGCATGGACAAAGAAATACAGGAGTGGATCCAGAATTGTCCAGTGTGCCAGAAAAGACCCCCAGTGGAGCATGCCACTCTTTATCATGTGTCATTAATCTCAGATTGGAGTGCTCCATTGGTTGAGTTCATGAGATCGGGAACATTACCCAATCAGGCTAGTCTTGCAAGAAAACGAAGCATGGAGCAAGAGGCTCAAGACTATGCCTTAGTAGGAGACAACCTATATCGAAGAGGCAAGGATGGTTACCTAAGACTGTGCGTTCATGAATCAGACTATTTGAAAGTCTTAGAAGCGGCACACAACGGTGTTGCAGGTGGACACTTTGGGCCTGACAGAGTAATTAAGTCCATTCTATTCTCAGGACTTTGGTGGCCCACTCTTCATATGGATGCACATACGTATGTGAAGAAATGTGACACATGCCAACGTGCCCAATATCCGATAAGAAAAGATGAGATGCCTTTGAGGCCAATGATGGGAGGACGTGCATTTTCAAAGTGGGGTATAGACTTTGTAGGTCCCATCAACCCCCCAGCTAGAAACTCCCATGCAGAATACATTATTGTAGCCACAGATTACCTTACAAAGTGGGTGGAAGTAAAAGCCACGACAAAGAATGATGCTCAAATGACGGCTAAGTTCTTATTCGAAAATGTGTTCACTAGATATGGGTTTCCAATAGAGTTGGTTAGTGATAGAGGTACGCACTTCTTGAATGAAGTCATTGAAAATCTTCTCCAAGAATTATTGGTGATACATAAGAAATCAGCCCCCTATCACCCACAAGCCAACGGACAAGCCGAGAGTACCAATAAGATCCTCTGTAACGTATTGACAAAACTGGTAAATAATAAACGCTCTGACTGGGACAAACAACTTCATCATGCTGTTTGGGCTTATCGAGTTGCCTACAAAACGGTACTCAATGCCACCCCATTTCAGATGGTCTTCGGACAGAACGCTGTGCTAGCATTGGATTTCTTAATCCCTGCCTTAAAAGTAGCACAAGAGTATGAGTGGAATGGGCATGAATTGTCCTCTAGAATCTTTGATCTAGAACGCTTAGGTGAGACGAGGCTACGGGCAGTAGCAGGCATTTACGCTGCAAAGAAAAGGCAAAAGGCATACTTTGATGCCCATGTAAAGGATAAAGGATTGAAGGAAGGAGATCTAGTGCTGGTTTATACGCTAAAGCAACATGCCCGCAAGCTGGAGAAACGAGGATATGGACCCATGATCATTAATAGACTCTCCACTAGTGGTGCAGTTCAATTGGCCACTTTAGAAGGTGATATCTTACCAAACTATATAAGTGGTTGTCGAGTCAAGTTATATCAAGAAACTCTTACAGAGGAAATGCTCATGAGACTCAACACTGCTAAGAAGCGAAAAGAAGAAGAGTTAAGGGTTAGAGAAGAAGCACAAGCAGAGGCTAGAGAGCGCATCAGAAGAAATAAGTTACGACGACTAGGCCTCGATATCAACACAAAAGCTCCCAAATATCACATGGACATGTGCCAATCTACTTCTCGAATAATTGACCGACGTCCCTTTGTGACCATAGAGATGGGACAAGGGAAGGGTGCAAGGACGGTGAAAGCATTGATTGACTCAGGTGCAGCAAGCAGTGCAGTTAGACTTTCTTACTGCCAAGACTTGCAGTTGAAAATCAATCCCACAGAAGCTTATCTCATAGGATTGGGAGGTGTGGAAACCCCTTGTTTGGGCGAGGTGGAACTTCCCATCTACCTTCAAGATGTTCCAATGAAAGTCAAAGCGCTAGTATGTCAAGATGAGAACCTTACAGAACCACTTGTCTTGGGTCAAGATTGGATCTATGACCATGCAGTTAACTTAAACCTAAGAAGTCAAATTCTTCAAGTTTGGGTACATGAACAATGCATTACATTAGAATTAGAGAACTGCATGCTCCAAAATCATGGCACCACACACTCTCTTAGTTCTTCCAAGACTAATCATATGGAAGAAGATGTTGTATGTGTCAAAAGCTCTATGATGCAGAAGGAGTCAATCGTGGAAGACCAGGTTCGAAGGCGGGTGGATCTTTCTTCTTCTCCAAAGAATCAAGTAGCTACAGTAGTGAGTCCACCATACAAGCAAACACAACCGTTCACGACAACTGCTACATCAAATAGAAAGACACCATTCGATATAAAGCAGTTCCGAGCATGAAACAGATATGGGTACGCAAAGGAGAGCAACCACCAACCTTGCCCCCACAAATTCCATCCATGCAAACCAACCAGGCCAGAAGACGAAGGAAGCAGCTCAGACAAACTCAATCACAAGGTATCCAACAAGTTTGGGTGCCTAA
Source organism: Ceratopteris richardii (assembly GCA_020310875.1). Classification (NCBI taxonomy): domain Eukaryota; kingdom Viridiplantae; phylum Streptophyta; class Polypodiopsida; order Polypodiales; family Pteridaceae; genus Ceratopteris; species Ceratopteris richardii. The sequence goes on from CM035420.1 coordinate 114,974,486, forward strand.
GAAGTTAGCTGCGGCTCAACAAGGGCAATTACAGATGTGGGTACCTAAGAAGCTCCTACATCCACAACAACCTTTGTTCTCCCACATGCAAAAGGTTTCAACAAAGAAGCCAAAAAGAGAAAAGGGTAAGAACCACGTACAGAGACTAAAGGAAGATCAAATCAGCTATTCAACATTAATAGGAAGACATGCAAAAAGGATATGGGTTTGGAAGCCAAAAGTGCAAGTAGCCTCCACCGAACCAAAACGTCAACCACAATGGATACCATAGTTCAGAAAGCATCCAAAGAGAAAGACGCCTGAAGTGATCTCTACAGTGCCAAATGATGTTTTAAAATGGACTCCAATAAGGAGGATTACATCACTTCGAGACTCAATGGATACCTCCACCAAGGTCGGCATCAACCTCCGCAAGTAACATCGAAAGCCTCGAACGAGCAACAACCATGTGCTCCTTGCACAACCCTGTCTTTTGCACCATTCAGGTCATGCATTTCCAAAGTATGCATTAATATAGGGCCACATTACACGGCCGTGCATAGACACACTTGAGAATCCCACGCACAAGAGCACAGTGACATAGGTCACATATTTCTATTGATACTAACTTTTGTGTTCTTGTTTTGTGATATCCTGTTCCCCAAAAAAAAAAAAAAAAAGGGGGAGACAGAAAAGCGGGAGAGAGCTTGTTCCCAGGTTTGGCTTATGAAACATGAATGAGTCATGCTTAGTTGAAGGTGGAACTGTTGATTACTAGGCAATTATCAATTTGGATGAAGTGTGTCTCGGCCAGCAGTGAAATTATTGCTTCCTTATCTGGTAGATGACCAGCATTGGCATGAACAGGGCATCTACAACTATGATTTTCTCTTACCATGGTAGGAATGCAGAGTTTGAAGGACCGCAACTTGAGTGATGCTTGATTACTTCATGTACCAGAGCATCCAAGGAGATATCTGCAAACGGTAGTTCTAGAGGAGAAGACTCCTGCATATGGTGAGCTAAAGAGAATATGTGAAACTCAGCTTGGTGTAGTTACCCGATGTTGCTTGCCAAGGAATATAAAGCAATTCAATTCTCCGTAGCTCCTGAACCAGTATGGAACAATAGCACTGATGAATGGTCTATGTCAATCAACATGGTAATCTCTTAGAAACCGGCACGTGTCCAACATTCCTCTGAGTGTCAATATAGGGAAGTGAACGTGCATGAGCCCAAGCTCAGAAATGCACATTGTTGCTGACAAAGGTTGCTTTGAACAGAGGAGAGGGGATCCACCACTCGAAAGATCTCATCAGTGGACAATCAACATGGACATTCATCAACAAAGTTCCATCCCAAAGGCCGAGTGTACAACACGAAGAGACAAACATCCATCAACCTTCTCCATGGTAAGTATCTTTACTATAGAAACACCATAACCATGCTAGTTTAGGAAACCTCTTCGTCAGCATACCCTTGAGCACTTTTTGCACCATACTTCTTCCAATGCATTTTCCAAGTAAGCATGCGTAGGGCTACATTACAAGGCCGTGCACAAGGCACATACTTTCTTCAACCCAGGCACGAACACACTTACCCATCATTCATCATGGGTTATGAGTAGTTGGCATGACTGCTCTCAACATCATCTTTGGAAGCGCTAGCGGACATCTTGGGAACAACATCCATCTCTCGG